>JAOTRH010439604.1:0-33277 GCA_034768845.1 Heliamphora exappendiculata
TTAACTAGCATAAAATATATTTTTATGATTTTGTGCTTTTTGTGGTTGATAAAAGAAAAGGAAAGAAAAATACTATAAAATAAAAATTAAGTTAACAAATAAAGATTTTGAGAAAAAAAAATTGATTATTAACATTTTATATTTATAAAAGAGAATTAAAGGAAAATAGAAGGAAATGAAAGAAATGAAAAGGATGATGGAGTTTAAACTATTAAAGAAAATTATAAAATTATTAAAAGAAAATTTAGATTAGTGCTAACAAAAGAACATTAAACTAAAAAGAAAAAAAAATGTTAGTATTAAGGGAAATATAAAATTGATGTTTCAAGAAGTAAAAAAAAAAAAAACTAGAAACTAAACATTAAAGTAAAAAGAAAATAGAATATTGGTATTAAGAAAGAATAATATTAAAGAAATTACATTAAGCTAAAAGCAAAGAAATAAAAGTTATATTACAAAGGAAAGTAAATGCTTGAAAAGTAAATTAAAATTAAGCTAGAGAAGTAATATAGATAATGAATTAGAATGCTAGTAAAGTAAAATTAAGCTAATTAAAAAAAAAAAAAAGTATATCGAATTAACATAAAAGAAAGAAAATGAAAAGAAATAAATATTAGAATTAAATGGGTGTAATATTGATAATTACAACCATTTTTATGTAAGTGCCTTAATTATAACAATTAACAACATTAACAAATCGTAATTGTTAGGAATGTTGGCACTATTTAATGATTTGATTATGTTTTAATTCAAATAAGCAAATAAATAAATAAGTGAGCTAAATTAAATGAAATACTAGAACATAAATAAAGCAATTGATAAGTAAAGTAAGAATGTAATAAAAAGAAATATGTGATTCGAAATTGAATTTTAACTCGATCACTCTAAAAAGATAAATTGGAGTTTAGAAAGATCAGGGATCTGAACGGGGTACCTAGATTGCCGGGGAATTCTCAAGTTGTGGAATGTGCCTCGGCGTGCCAATCCTCGAGCGGTGATCCAAGTAAGGCTCCAATGTAGGCGTCGGAAGTTCGAATCTCGGTATTTTGGTAGGGTTTCGGCGTTGGAGCTCGGGATCGCTCGATATATCGGCAAAGTCTCTTTCACTCAAAATTTGTATCGTAAACGTACACTGGGGTACGGTATTTATAGAATTCTTCAACCAATGAGATGTTGCCACGTTTTGGGACACATCAGGCCATTTGGAATTGACGGTCGCCATGTTTTTGGAAGGTTCCTCAAAGTTCTATGGCGGTCGCCACAATGGAAGTTGACGGTCGCCATAATGAAATGTGGCGATCGTCACTTTGGGTTAGAGTTTTAAAAAAGTTCTATGGCGAGCACCATGAAGAGAGTTGGCGGTCGACTTACTTAGGCAGCAAGTTTCGATGATTCGTTAAAATTTTATTGGTTTGAAGGTTTCGGGTTTAAATACCGAGTTTGGATCACTTTCCGAGAATCATACGGAAGCACTAATCCATCTGTTTTCATCATCGAATTTACTTAAAATTAGGAAGGATCAAATTGGAGTGTCTACAGGTATCCCGCATCTAGAGAGGAGATGGGTGATGGTTCTTCTCCCCAGTAGAGGAATCTTTAGTGATGCGAGGTGGTACTTCTCTATCATGTTACCCTTGGCAGGTAGGAGAGAATATTAGTGGGAGAAATTAAAATTTTTAACAGCTAGTAAAGGTAAAACTGTATTTGAGAGCCTAAAAATGGTCCTAGGGCTTTACAACTTTGCGAGCATTCAAGAAGTCTTCACATTAGATTTTAGCTTATTTTTAGCCCAAACAAGCTTGCCTGATTTGTTTGCATATAAGTGAAAAAGCTCAGCTACTTGCCCAAACGAGACCTAAAAATCATTTGCATGCTTGTGAAGCCATAGTGGATGCTACCAGGAAAGTTCAAGATTGTGGCCATGGCATTTCTGAAATACAACATGGATATTGAAAGCATGGCATTCTAGTTCTGCATTTAGAGATACTATAAATTTCAATTTTCTCATAGAATGGCAAGTGGGCAATGAGAAGGCTTGATAGCATTAGTTTTTTGTTGAACTTCTTAATTGATTCTTGATGCACTTTATCAGTAGTTCCATTTTAATAAAACTTATTACCCATTATGTAAAACTTGGATGTTTAGTTTCAGGATTATTGTTAGTTGTCAGTGCCCTGTTCTTCAGTGTCTCATAAGTGTCCTCAACATCATGTTAGTTACCAGCATAATATGCATCATTCATGGAGCTCCTGCCTGCCATCATTGTTTTGGAAACTTGCTATAAACTTAGAAGAACAGATTCTACATTGAGTTGCTAGCTTGTTGATCGATTAGCTTCCGGCTAAGATCTCTTTTTGAGTCAACCTTATTCATGTAAGAGTACTCTATTTAATTTACCAACTTCATGTGTCCTGCTATTTTTGCTCCTATGGCAGACAATTCAAAAAAAAAAAAGTTTCAATGGAATTATTTAGGGCAGGCTTAATGGGATGAATTTGAATACCATTTGGTTGGGTGGGAATGGCTCTTTCTTATAGAGAAGTTGGTTGGGGCATTCCCCATTTTAGTGAATTTAATCAGACTTTGTTGGGAAATGGTTATATCGTATCCAATGAAAGAGTGCTGCATTATTTGCTTCAATGGCTTTGGCAAGATCAACTCAAGTTGAAGTGCTTTTTGTTTTTTGATTAAGCAAGGTTTGTGGTAAAAATTGGATACTAGGACCTTCTTGTGCACGGAGATAGAAGGTGGTGTGAAGGGAAGGCAATAAGGTAAGAAAATGAGGCTCTTTGCTCATTGGATTGCACTTGACTTCTATCATGGTTGTATATTACAAATTATGAATTTTATTTTAATTTTAATATTTATTTTAATTTTAATAAAATTATTTTTTTTATTTTATGACAATCTTAATGAGTAGTGTATACAATATCATTTTCTGTACAATATTTAATCTGGTGTGTAGAGTACAACTTACACACAGAAGACCAGATTATAGATTATTGCAGAATATAAGTTATTGCTCACAGTTTAGATGAAAATTGATAAATTATCGGTACGAATGTAATGCAAAGTTTTAGTAAGTCTGTCTTGATTACAGATAACAGATAATAGCGTCGTCTATTGTTCTGACTCGCTGTACTAGTACATTTTGTGTGAATTGAATAAGACCATATTGGGATAATTAATTTTATACTGACTATATAAATTAATTTACACCCCAAGGTTATTATGAGTACTTATACTTTTAATTATAAAATAATTAATTATTTACGTATATTTAATATTTTTTATTTTGATTCATTAGATGGTGCGATCTTATATAGGTCTATAGTCCCAGCGAGGTAGATAACGATATTAATTATATGGTAAATTTAATTATTGACGAAATTCACGTCTCAATTGTTCGAGATTAAAGATACTATTTTAAAAAAATTTATAAGTTTTGACCAGGCCAAACCCTACAAGTGAATTTAATTATACGGCGATCAAATAAGTTAAGCGAAAGCATTTAAAAAATTTCAAGATGCTGATTAAATTAAATTGTTAGTAATTAAATTTAATTGACGGGTATCAAGAATCTTAATGTGGAGAGATGAGTTAAGCATTTAATAACATGAGCTCAATGTAAATTGATTTTGAGATAATGACTAAGAGTGTAGTTGCAGTTTTTTAGTAGCGTGAACTGTAATTTAGTATTTTTTAAAAATTACAGAAATCGCTGTAAGATTTTCATAATTACAGAAACCGCTGAGAGGTTTGCATATTTGCAAAAATCGCTAGATAGGTATCTGGGTTACACTAGAAGTATAAGTCACAATTACTCTATAGGTTCCTATTGTAGCCTTATAAATATGTGGGTAAGCTGAGCCAAATTCATAAGTTGTCTTCCAATACTAAGGTTGTTCAGGTTCTGTCGGTACCAGTTCTCGAAGGATCGTAACCCATACTACGTTTGGAAATCGCATCGAAAATACAATAGAAGGCTTGGCAAGAGCTTTAACTCGGGAAATCAAAGTTTGAAATTGAAGAATCAACCAAAATGTATTCATCTAAATTAACTATGGTGACATGGGTTTTAATTTTTATCGCTAAACATCAAAAAGTTTTTATCTGGAGCTTGTTTCGGTAATTGCACGTCCAGTTTTATTTTTTCGAAAAATCATTTACAAATCAATGATCTTGGCAGTTTGCCTCCAACAATTGGTATCAAAGCCGTTTTAATTTTTGTTTACAATTTATCGAGGGACCGGGTAGATTTAGAACTGTGCTAATTTTATTTAGCAGGCGTTCTAATCCCGATTTTATAATTATTATTATATTCATATTTGATTGAATAGTTCAATAATGACTATTTAATTAATTTTTTAATTACGAGAGTTGATTGTGATAATTTAAGCTTTTTTAGTTTGAATGTGAACCTTCGGGACATAGATTTTCGATACAAAAGTTTTTATTTATTTTTAAATATTATTTAAAAAATTTAAGAGCATGTTTAAATATCCCAGAACACAAAGAACATGCGGCGACATAATCGGCAGCACTAGTAGTGGTTTCGAAATTTACGGGCTATGGATCGCGATGAATTTGACATGATTTTGCTACAGTTTTTTTCGATAAGTTTATGCTGATTTTGTGCATTAAAAACAGCAGCAAAATATATCCCAACACAACTAGGAAAAACCATTAAAAACAGCCACCACCGGCGGCTTTGCCGGCGACGGTTCGGGCCGTTTTTGGTCATTTTTCAGAATATTTTTGGAAATATTTTTTGATCAATTTTTTAGGCATAAAATAATATTAAACAGTACTGGAAACCAGTGTTTAAAATAAAAAAACATCAGAGCAAAATAGCTGCAAAAACAGTCGCAACAAGCGACAGTTTTTGGCGCAACGGGTGGCTGTTTTAGGGCTATTTTCGAAGCTTTTTCGGGACATTTTCATGACGTTCTTCAAGGCAGCATGTTGAATATCAATGCTAAAAATAGGAAGAAACATGAACCAAAACTACCACAAAAAAAGCCAAACGGGTGGTGGCATAGGGCAGCGACGGTGCTGTGCTTAGCGGCCATCGAAAGCTATTGTTTGAGATTTTTCTCAAATCGGGGTTTTTACAAAGAAATAGTAATTTTTGAGAGCATTTTTTAAAAAAAAATTGGCGTTGAGAACCGATTTCGGGAGAGCCAGTAACAGCTACCTGAAGTGGTGGCAGGGCGGCACCGGCGGCGCTAGTGGGCTGACGGTGGTGGTGGCTGGTTTGGGGCTGTTTGGCTCGTGTATTTTTTATATGTTCGAAGGTCGAGAGTGTTGTATATGTATATTATTGTATATCGAGAAATTCTGATACAATCTGGATGCCGGAAGCTAATTCAGAAATAGATTGAAAGATTGTAAGTTATCTTTGAATAGGAGACTAACATTTATCAGAGTTTCTGTTTGATTATAAAATTAGAATATATACATATTTTGTATTTATATTCTTTTAAACTGCGTGGATAATATATATCTATTTTATTTTTTCTATTAATTTAATTAATTCAAAAAAATTCGATTTTAATTAAAATTTTGTATAGGAAAATAAAATTAAGTTTTTTTTAGTTAAAAGTTTTTAATTAAATGAAATTTTTTTAAATATTTTATTTTTATAAAATAACACGTTTAAGATGATTTTTTTTATTAAATCGAATATTTTGAAAAAACATGAAAATTAATTCTGAATTTTGAATTAATTAAATAGAAAAATATTTAATCTTAATAAATTATTATTTTTTTAAAAATGTGTAACATAAAATAAAGTAATTGAACACTTTTAATCACCACATTAACTCTAAAGTTAAAGAAAAAACTGTGCATTCATCGAATTTTATTTGTTACGTATTAAAAGACGAAAAGATGATTTCGTAAATCAGAATATTTGGAATCGTGTACATGAAAAGATGTTTTGGATTCTTTCAGATCGTGTAATTTTTAAAATTAATAAATTTATTTTAATTAAATAGAATTTTATAACCCTTAAAAATATTTTAAAATTTAAGTGGGAGAGAAAACTTATTCACAGATAAATCTCGCGGTCTCCATCACCATTTTGTAGGCGATGTAATTAATTCTGCATATTGACAGTAAGTCCTTTCTTCCAATTGGACAGATTAATTGCGGTATCGTTAGTATGAACCTCCTTCAAGGATAATTATGGATAATTATTAGTATGAATCACTTCTCCATCTGAATAGTATATTGCGAAACTATTGATTTAGAATTATGTGGTGATTAACACTTAGTTGTATATAATAGTATCTTATCCATCTGAGTCACTACTATTATCTACTAGACCGAAGTTATGCCAGCTATTTAATTTTACTTGGCATGGTCAATTGGCTAGATAGTAAAATTAATAAAAATTGGCTCGTCTGGACAAACGATGGATAGTAGATGTCCTGCCATTAAGGTATGCTATTCACAGAGTACTAGGCTACTGGCGAATCCTTTTAAAATGGTAGAGGGAACCAAATTAAAATAAATTTAAAATTTTAATTGTCATAATTAACAGTATTTTTTTAATTATGTAATTCTCATGATTAAAATAACTTTCAATCCACTTGCGTCAATACTCAAAGAAAACAAACTAACGGGACCGAACTATGTAGACTAGAAAAGAAATTTAAAAATTATCTTAACGGCTGAGGACTACAAAATTGTATTGTCTGAGATTTGTCCACCAGTACCTGATAATGGGCCGACTGAATAGGAAACCTGAGCCCATCTGAAGTGACAGAAAACTGATCAGATGACTCGCTGTTACATTTTAGCTTCCATGTCAAATGTTTTGTAGCATCAGCATCAGTTTATACCTAGTGCTTATGACATGATTATGAACCTCAAAAAAATATTTAGGGATCAAAATCGTGCTATTAGGCAGGTGGCCATGAAATCCCTTATGAATATAGGTATAGCTGAAGGCATCTCAGTTGGGGATCTTGTTCTAAAGATGATCAATCTTCTAAATGAACTAAAGATCCTAGGAGCTGAAATTGATGAAAAATTCAGGTCGATATCATACTCCATACTCCAGTCGCTGCTTAATAGTTTTAAGCAATTCTTCCTAAACTATTCCATGAATAAGCTTAGCTTTTTATTAATAAAACTTCTTAAAGAACTTTAAGCAGTCGAGAGTGTTATTAGGAAGTCAAGTTCTGTACATGTTGCTAAAAAAGATTTTTTCTCTAAATCAAAAGGCAAGAAGAAGGAAAAGGTTCAGAAACAGTGAGGTATAGGTCCAAAAGCAATTAAGAAACCAAAAGATGGTGTGAAAAAGTTGAGAGGCAAGTGCTATTATTGTAACCAGTTTGGGCATTGAAAAAAGCAATGTCTAATTTTTCTCAATAAGCAAAAAAAATCATGTAATTTCTGTTCACTAGTGGTTGAAACATGTTTAGCGGTGTTATCTATCGGTACTTAGTGTGAAGATACAGAAACTACTAATCATGTGTACAATTCATTACAGGGGTTCAAGGAAATAAGGCAGCTCAGTGATGGGAAATATACTTACGTATGGGCAATAATACTAGGGTGGCAGCAGTTGCCGTAGTAGATGTCACTCTTAATTTTAGTAAAGATAGAATTTTACTTGAAAAGATTGTCTTTACGTACCTTCTATTAGAAGAAATTTAATTTTGATTTCTAATTTAATAAAGGATAAATATTCTGTTAATGTTAATGACTCTGTAGTTATTAAGAAAAATAAATATTTTATTTATACTGCTATATTAGTGAATGATCTGTATGTTATATCTCCTATCTCTACTATACTACAACTGACTAAATTGAATAACATATCTAATTTACCATATAAGAGAAAGTTTCATTCTTTAATGAACTAAACATTTCTTTGGTACTTACGCTTGAGTTATATTAATCTAAAAAAGATAAATAAACTCGTAGAAGATGAACATTTGAGTTCATTGAAAGTGAATGCACTTCTACTATGTGATTCCTACTTAGAGGGTAAGATGACCAGAATGCTTTTTTTGGTCAAAGGCTATAGAGTTAAAGAACCGTTGGAACTGGTTCATTCTAATGTGTATTGTCCAATGACAATCCGTGTTAGAGGTGGCTTTGAGTATTTCATCAGTTTTATTGATGACTACTCAAGGTATGGATACATTTACCTGATGCATTGTAAGTCTGAATGCTTTGAGAAATTTAAAAAATTCAAGGCGGAGACAAAAGCTTTTAGGTAAAAGTATCAAATCACTACGATCTGACCATGGTGGGGAGTACCTCTTTAGAGAGTTTAGGTACTACTTGTCATCAGAAAGAATTATATTCTAGTTGACTGCACTAGGCACTCTGTAGTAAAATGGTGTAGCAGAAAGAAGGAATATGACTCTTATGGAGATGGTAAGATTTATGATGAGTTATTCAAGATTACCCAACTCGTATTTGAGACAACGACTTATATTCTGAACTTGGTACCCTCTAAGTAGTACCTTTTACTCCCACAAAATTGTGGACTAGGCGTAAGCTTAGTCTGAGACATTTTAGATTTGGGGTTGTCCAGCACATTTTTTGAAAGAAAATGCAGGTAAGTTGAAACTAAGAATAAAAGTCTATTTCTTTGTGAGATATCCTAAGGGAACGAATGGTTGTTTATTTGATAATCATAAGAATCAAAAGGTCATTATTATCACTAATGCACAATTCTTGAAAGAAAATTATATTATGGACCATAAGCCCAAAAGTAATATTGTTCTGGAAGAAATGAGAAAAAATATTAGTAAAACGGAAGAGAATCCATAAGTCACTAATATCCCATTGCCTCATCGTAGTAGGAGGATCATTAGGACAAGTGCAAATCATGATCAGGGTGCTACTATTAACATGCCTGATGAGCATGTGGGTAATAGTGCACATGAATCAAATTCTGTACAGCATGTTACTACTAGTAGACAGACACAGGTAGTGCCTCATCATAGTGGGAGGGTTGTTCATTAACCTGATCGGTATATGTTATTGGGAGAGTTTTTTTACAGGATCTAAGAAGAACTAGATACCAAATTCTGTAACTACAATGAAGCACTTCTGGACAAAGATGCAGATCTTTGGCAAAAGGCAATGAATTTAGATATGGAATCTATGTATTCTAATAAGGTTTTGAAACTTGTAGAACCACCATAAGGGATAAAATCCATCGGAAGTAAGTGGATCTATAAGAGAATGAGAGGAGCAGATGAGAAGGTTGAAACTTTCAAAGTTAGGTTTGTTGCAAAAGAGTTCACTCAGAAAAAATGGATCGATTATGATTTTTTTTTTTGTCTGTAACCATGCTTAAGTTTATCCAGGTTCTCTTATCAATTGTGGCTCATTTCGATTACAAAATTTAGCAAAAATATGTCAAGACAGATTTCCTTAATGAAATTCTTGACGAGTGTATCTATATGATACAACAAGACGATTTCATAGAAAATGGTCAAGAGCATATGTTGTGTAAGCTTAAGAGATCTATTTATAGACTTAAGCAAGCATCGAGATCTTAGAATGCTCGGTTTCATCAAGCCATAAAGTCTTATGATTTTAATTACAGTTCAGATGAATCCTATGTGTATAAGAAGCGTGACGGAAGTGCGGTAGTCTTTTTAGTACTTTATGTAGATGATGTCTTGCTCATCGAAAACGATGCGAGGGTGTTATCTTCGATTAATGTATGGTTATCTAGGCAGTTCGATATGTACGACTTGGGAGAAGCCAGCCACATCATTGAGATCAAGATTTTGCTAGATCGAAAATAAATGGTTTCTCCATTTCAGTCATGGAATCATTCTACCTAAGGATCAGTATTCTAAGACACCTGATGAAATAGAAAATATGAAGACAGTTCCTTATGCTTTGACAATAGGAAGTCAAATGTATACTATGCTTTGCATTAGACTCGACATCTGCTTTGCTGTTAGCATGGTTAACAAATATCAGTCTAACCCAGGGCAAGAGTATTGAATTGCATAAAGAATATAACCAAGTACCTAAAAAGGACTAGAGATTATATGTTGATTTACCAGGCAGACAGTTTAGTACCTTCAAGATATACAGACTCAGATTTTTAATCAGACAACGATTTCCGTAAATCTACCTGAGGATATGTGTTTACCTTGGAAGGCGGAGCTATTAGTTGGAGGAGTATCAAGCAGTCTTGCATTGCTAATTCTACCATGGTGGCCAAGTACGTGGCAGCTTCTAAAGTAGCCAAAGATGCCGTTTGGCTCAAGAACTTTCTGTTGGATCTAGACGTGGTCCTTTCAGTTCAGTCGGCTATTACACTTTATTGTGATAATAGCGGAGTGGTTGCAAACTCGAATAAATCAAGAGTCCACAAAAAAAGAAAGCACATTGAGCGCAAGTATCACCTGATACGAGAAATTGTACAAATGGGTGATGTTGTTGTGACCAAGATTGCATTAGGAGACAACCTTGCAGATCCTTTTATAAAAATATTACCGGCTAAGACTTTTGATAGTCGTGTAGAGGGCACGTGAGTTAGATGTATGACAGCATAATTTTGAGTATAAGTGAGAGATTGTTAGAATTATATACTGAAAATCATATTTTTAGATGCCGTTTGGTAACGTTTATGTCTTCTGTTTTCTATTTTTGTTTTTAAATTTTTCGTAAATTGTAAACAAAAACATGTTTGGTAATTATTTTTGTTTTCAAAAAAATTGTAAATAGTTTTTAAAATTTACAAAATTTTAAGAAATAAAAAAAATATGTTTTCACTTGTTTTGTAAACAAATTTTGATTGGATTTATCCGTAACCTCCAACTACCACTTTTCAAACATTTATGTTACCAAACATGTTTTTGTTTTTATTTTTTTAAAACATAAACAAAAATATGTTTTTTGTTTATAAAAAACTGTAAATGTTACCAAACGGGCCCTTAGTATTTAATTTTATTTTAATAATATTAATTTTCTATTTTATAAGAATTTTATGAGCAATGTAAATAATATCATTTATTTTAATATTATGCATGGATGTCCTTTATTTTGTACATTATTTAATTTGATGTGTAGAGTACGGCTTGTACACCGAAAATATAGGTTCTTACAAAATATAAGTTAATATTTATAGTTTAGATGGAAATAGACAAATCATCGGTACGACTATAACATAGAATTTTAATAGGCATGTTATGGTTACGGATAACAGATAATTGCGACGTCTATTTTTCTGACTCATTGTGCTATTATACTTTTTGTGTATTGAACAGGACCATATTAGGATAATTAATCTTATACTGACTATATAAATTAATTTACATTATGAGATTATCATGAGTACTTATATTCTTAATCCTAATATTCTGACTCATTCGTTATTTTGATTAATTAAAAGGTGCGATCTTATATGGGTCTATAGTCTCGGTGAGTTGGATATCGATATTAATTATATGATGAATATTAATTTTTGACGAAATTCACGTCTCGATTGTTCGGGATTGACGATACTCTCTTAAAGATACTTATAAGTTTTGACCGGGCTAAACCCTGCAGGTGGATTTGATTATCCAGCGGTCAAATAAGTTAAGTGAAAGGATTTAAGGAATTTTAAGATGCTGATTATATTAAATTGTTAATAATTATATTTAATTGGTGGGTATTAGGAATCTTAACGTGGAAAGATGAGTTAAGCAGTTAATAACAGGAGTTCAATACAAATTGGTCTTAAGATTATGGTTAAGAGTGCTGTTACAGTTTTTTAGTGGTGTGAATCGTAATTTAATATTTTATGAAAATTGCAAAAACTGCTGAGAGGTTTGCATATTTATAGAAACTGCTGGATAGGTATCTAGGTCATGGTAGAAGTTTAAGTCATAATTACTCCACATGTCCCTGCAATAGTTCTATAAATATGCGGATAGGCTGAACCAAATTCATAAGTTGTCTTTTAAGACTAAAATTGTCTAGGTTCTACCAGTACCAGTTCGCGATGGATCGTAGCTCATATTACGTTCGGGAATCGCATCGAAAATACAGTAGAAGAAAGCCTGACCGGAGCTTCAACTCGAAAAATCAAAATTCATAGTTGAAGAATCAATCAAAAAGTATTCATCTGACTTAACTGTTGTATCACGGGTTTTAATTTAGATTGTTCGAGATCAAAATGTTTTTATTTAAAGTATGTTTCGGTGATTATCTGTCTAGTTTTATTTTTTTTTTAAAATTATTTACAAATCAATGATTTTGACAGTTTATCTCCAACAACTTTTTCATGCCGTGATACATATTAGTTAAAAATTTAGTAATTTACTAATACGCTGTGAATTGGAAATTCATCCATTGAGTGATGGTGGTTCAATATGAAGAAGGATGGCTATTTGGTCAGTGATATTATTAGCTGATATACTTGAACCCACGGTTGAATAGAAATTCTAGTGAGAAATGAACTGCCGACATAATCTTTTATGAGTGAAATTACACAGAGGCTTGATTTTGGTGAAATATCCAATACATAGCTTTAAGTTATGGTGTTTGTGTACTGCGGCTCAGATGCAAATAGGGAATTTTGATACATCTAGTTTTGACACTAGCAGGAGGCTTGGATTAATTAGAATCATAGTGAGATTTGAAGGAGATACTGTTTGCTTTCTATGGCACGGCATGTTACTGTATTGTAAAGCAAAATAGTAAGTGTAACTCTGTGACTATTGGATGTTTTAGGATTGAGAGTGTTGCTATGTGCTGTTATTGAATCATGAAGGATATATGTCAACAAATGATTGTTTTTGTAGCTATGTGGTGTCTTGTCTACATTTTTATTTGTTATTCAAGATTTATACACAAGACGCACGTACACCCTTTCTTTGATTGGGCTTGAGGAATGCATTACCGCTGGGAGTGGCCTGTTATCCTTTGATCATGTTTGTTTTGGTAGATTAATAGTTCATTCGAACTATTAATTTTGAGTATAATCTAATACCGCGTTTGTTAAGTTTCTGGACTAATAGTCTGGACAGACTATTAGTCCATCAAATGGGAGATAACTAGTGAGGGGGGAGGTGTAAGATTATGAATGATTGGATTAAAGAGTGAATTTAAAATTTTTAAAAAATAAAAAAAATATATTAAAATATTAAAATAAATAACATAAAATTTAGTAATAACATAAAATTTAACTTATTAATTTATTTAAGTTAATTTTAAAATAAATTAACTTAATACAATGGTAAGTTATTATCTAGTCCGTTATTTAATTCCACTCAATTCAAACACAAAAAAATTAATTCTACCTCATTATTAATTTTATTTTATTACCAATTCTTCCTCACTACTAATTCAATCAAATCTAGTTTGGATTATGAAAGGATCCCAAAGTGTACCCGGGGCTATAAGGCAAGGATATGACTCTGATAAGTGAGTGGGATGTTTCCCATCCAATATCCAAATTAGGCCTATCGGTCTACTAAATTTGTTGACGTTTGAAGAAGCTCACAATTGACAGTGAAGAAAAATTCTAGTGTCTCGCATTCGTGGAATTTCATAGATATGAGTTAGTTTAAAGTGTAATTTTATCAATTGTTAGAATTTTCATGTTTGGGTATGTAACTATATTAAATTAAAAGAAAGCATAAAGACAATGCCGCACATATAGAAAAGCTCCACAAAGGAGGGATATATAAGCATATGAATCCAAAAAGGTTCATTCCAAAATATGGACTCAATAAAATGTATTGTATCAAAAATAGTAGGGGTGTGCATTGATTGGGTTGGAGCAATATTTTCATCTAACCCACCCTTGATGGGGGTGGAGAAATTTTCAATCCACTGCCAACTCGCTCATGTCTAAAACTGGTGAATTTGATGATTTTTTATGCGGTTTCAAACTAGTGATTTTAGCGGTTCGGCAGGTGGAGTGATTATATAAAGAAAAGAGAACGGGAAAACTCCCACAAAGAGTTTTAAGACTAAAGTGAATATCTCATAGCCAATCTTATCTAGTCATTCTGATTTTAGATGCTACATAATATTCTACTTGATCAACGCAGATATTAAGTGATGAATGCATCCATTTTCTTGAGATAGCAGAAGCCATAAGCAATATCAGCTAATATGTACAATGGGTTAGAATAATTAGGATTTTGTAATTTAGGGCATATTCGATTGAGGAGCTGAATGAATTAGTCAATTAAAGCTAATATACAATGGGTTATGATTCTATATATTTAGAGCACTATAGTTTATATGTACCTATGGCGGGTTGGGTTGTAAGACAGGTTGATAAATTGCACCAAACCCGCCCGCTACTGTTTTTCATCAAACCCACCAAATCTAACTCACTAACTCACAAAAACCACGCGGGTTGGGCAGGTGTGTGCGTTTTCTGCACACTCCTAAAAAATAGATTTTGTTCCTATTACAAATAACCAACCATGCAAAATACTAAGGTGAACACCCTTCAACCTATATAATGAGGGTTTAACTCCATCAAAAGATCTTCTATTCTATTCTATTATGTCTGAAGCAACCACTTCAAGCAACGAGGAGCCAAGCGCCAGGCCCCCATACTTCTCAATAGTCTACCCCCTCTCCACCTTGCCAAAAGGCCAACAACTTCCTTTTCAAACACCCAATTAATCCCAAACATAAACTTAACTCCCACAACTCCCTCTCAAAGGTAGTGGGAATAAGGAGATAATCAACACACTCACCTTCCTTATACATACAACAACAATTTTACCATAACACGCCCCCTCTGGATAAGATTATCAATAATATGAATCCTACCGTACACGACAAATCAAAAAATAAAATCACTTTCGAGGGAGCACTCACCTTCCAAATGCTCCTCCAGTGAAAAAACCCACTTTGGTTTCCCACAAAGCACCCATAAAAGGACATAGACTATAAATCTTCCGCTATGATCTTTTCTCCATTGAACTAAATCCATCCCACGAATGGTAACTTGAAGGTTATGATATAATTGAAAATTTTTAAAATTAAATCTTAACTTGTTACCAAAAATATTTTACAGTATACAATATATTTAAGTGTATAAGATATGCCTATTACCTGTAACTGACTTTTGGATACATGTTCCTACATTCTAATATTAAGGTAGTAGGGAGGTCCAATGCCTAATACGTATCCACATCCTATGAAGCATGGGTACTCTAAAAATTGTGCCATACACTCATCGGGTACGCACATGGTATGCACCGGGTATATGTATGGCACCAGTACGTACCGGGTACTCTAAAAAAGAACCGGGTAATTTTTCTTCAATTGTTGGGTACAACACCGGTACGTTTTGGATAGGTCATCAATACGTTTTGGGCACGACATATGCATATTTTGAATACGTGATAGATATGTTTGGATTTATATGAAATTTTTAAAAATTAAAAGAGTACTAATGTAAATAAGAAGTTATCTCTTTTGATATAAAAAAAAATTTGAGTAGCATGATTTATATTCTTTAATTTAATAAAAATGTCAAAATTTTAAATTTGTGTGATAAAATACATATTCAGATGCTTTTACTTAGGATTTTTGATTGCCAAAAACAACTTTCAACTAATATGATTGCCATAATAATCGTCGTCCAGCCCAATAAATATCGCAATTTGCAAATCCCAACTAACAAATACCAAAGACTTAGTGCCTTGGGATAACAATGTTAATATGATTTAACATTTATTTTTTCTCTCATAAACTAAAAATAATTTTATATTTAACATATATGTAATGTAATGCTAGAAGTACAAAAAAATCAATAAATTTACCACTATACTACAGGCATATTTATACTGTATGTTTTTAGATTTTGTCATATGGACATACTAATACCGTACCGTATCATACCATGTACGTGCACCCATGCTTCATAGCCCACATATGAGATAAATACCCGAGTTCAACCATAACATATGCCAAACTCTTTCTTTCGGCTCTTCTGATGCATTTTAAATAGGATAAGCACTACGGAAGAACTTGTGTTCGTCAACACAAGCACATATCAACTAATTACCAAAAACATTTTGACCACGTGTTTCTTTGTATACCTGCTGCTTACTGGTTTAGTTTTACTTGCCTATTTTATTACTTTCTGCCCTTCCACTGCTTCATACAAAGCGAAATGGGTAACTGAAAATGGCACTAGGTGAGTCTTTTGCCCCTTGTCCACCTCTTCAGATTCTGTTCATTTTCTTTTTTTTTCCCCTATCTTTTTTCCTGCGGTTCTAAAGGAACCGTACTTTCTCCCTATATTTTTCTGTCAGTGCGACTTATAATTTTGTTCATTAATTTTCTTCAATAGATTTGTTTTCTTTAAAATAAATTCGCCACTCTAGTTGGCTCTTTAATTTCTTTTGAGTAGTAACTTCTTGATTATCAAAGGACTCTTCTCTCTCTCTCTCTCTCTCTCTCTCTCGTAGGATCCTCTATTTCTAACTCGAGATTTTCTTATGGCTCCGCAGATGGATTCTCATTGAAATAGAAGAGTAGAGAGATTTGGTGGCACAGGATCTCGAGCCCTTTCTTTTTTTTTTTAATTGGCAAAGGGAAAGAATTTTATATATGAAAAGAAAGAATAGCATAAATGAAACTCCCTTACAAAGATGCGTTAAACTTTCTCAGAAGAAACAAACATACCCCAAGATTGACAAGTGACCAAGCCCTTTGCATGTATCTATGTAAGAATATTCCAGTCTATGTTTTTACTTGTATTTCTCATATAAAAATGCTTGGACACTTGTATTTCTCTTCACTCTTCTTTGGTATTTATGCTTCTTGTTGAACCCTTCTGCTTTTGTTTACATTGTTGATCACTAGTTCTCTTTCACTTTCAGAGGAATTTAACAAAGTTAATCTATATTCCATGTAGATCATTAGTTCATTTAACAGGTCTGAACTTTGATGGTTGCCCGGGCACTTAGTTGACTAGTAGTTTATGTAGGACCTAGGTAACTTAAATAATGAGCCCGTTGCCGGGGCTTTTACATGTTTTGACAGCATCTCTTTCCCAACTAGGGAGGGAGGGGGGATTTATTTCATGTTGGATGTTTTGGTACAATTTTTTTAAAGGAACTCTTGTATTTAAGGAACTCATGCATGGATAATCCATTAGTGTCACTGATAGCAATGCATATCTGAAGTCTATCGTGGAACAGTCCTCCAAGTAGTTCATGGATATAAGTTTTGAGTTTACCGTCACATATGCAGGAAAGATGTCCGATGTTCAAAAGTTGTGACTTCAATTTTTATCTATTAGTCATACATATGGTGCTGAAAACGCAAGGTCGTGGTTTTTTCTGCATGCGCCAACAATTAAAATGCATGTTTAGCATAAGGTCTTTTTTGTCTTTCCCTTGTGGTTTACTCTGGTTTCTGACGTTTCTATTGCAGCAACTTTAACCTCGTAGTCGTAGTTTTAAGTAAATTTTAACTTGGTGGTTCTGTCATTAATTGTCGTTAAATCAGAAGCAAGTTGTCATGTTCTAAAATTTGTGACATGCTCGTTCAAGTCACAAAGTTAGGAATGCATGGTTCAATATAAAATAAAAAAATGCCTACTGAACAAAATTAGTTGAAGAAAAAGGGTGATTTGGTCATAAATCTCTTAATATAAGAATTTAATTTGATAAGATGAGTTAATATTTTAACTTCTGTAATTCTTAAATTAAATTAGGAAATGATACTTTATATTAATACCCTTATCACTAAAGGATGTCCTCAACTAGCGACTTAGCCTATGTTTGGGTTAACTTAACTTAAAAATTTAGCCTTTAAAAAAGCTAATTGATTTGGCCTAAGGTGCTTTTTTCTACATGTTTTTACATCTTCCTTTTTACAAAAAAAAAAAAAAAAACTAAGCCCAAAAGCTAAACCAATTCAAATATAGGCTTAATGGAATTTCATATTTGAAATGTCTTAGTTTTCATTAAGAAAAATAAAAAGAAGTAAAATTTCACTAACACTAAAATTTGTCTGCCGGTGAATTTTTAATAAAATCTTTTTGTTTTGCACTATTACTTTTTAGATTGTGTGCATTTTTTATATTTATGTATTGGTTGCATTAATTTTTTTCTAAATACTATTTTAGTTATTATTTATCTTACTTTTAATAAAATTCTATCAGACAGTGAAATTTTGTTGATTTTCTATTATTAATTTTCAACATTTTCATGCAATTTCTTGACGTATACATGTTGGTTGCATTAATTTTGAAGATATTACTATTTCGAATATTAATGTCGAGAAATTAGTTGTCATCTCGCTGACATTAAAATTTATCTGCAACTAAAATTTCATAATTAGTGAGATTTGCATTGACAATAAAATTTTTAAGTAGTGAAATTTCACGATCTGTTCTTTTTTTAATAAAAAAATTTAGTATTCATCATGAATTTTATTTAACAAATCTCAACAAGAAAATCTCAAAATAGATAATTTATGTAAAACAAACTTGGCGTTAAACTTTGTCGACTAAATTTAAAAGAAAGATCACAAGAGACAAAAAGAACCACAATTGGGTTGAGAATTAGCTTTTTTTCTAAATTTTTTTTCCCATCTGTTTGAGAAAATTCTATATTCCTAATTTTTTCATGAAATGAATAGTTTAAAAAGCAAATAAATTTTTAACTAAAATTGAAAAAAAAAAAGCTCATTAAAGATAAAAGCAATATTTGAAAACCTACAAAGCATAAATGATAATAGTTAATCGTGGCACTAAAACTGATAAAAAAAATTGAATCATTGGTTCATAGATGTTTAGATTGGCTTATAAGATGTTTAGTTTTTTTTTTTACAAAAAAGAGGAATAAAAAAAGTTAAGGTATTTGAGATAAATTTTTATAATATTTTTTTTGTTTTTTTGTTTTTTATTAAAATATCTAATATACTTTACTTTTTTTTTTAAATGGTAGTATTTGGAATATTAGTACAATTTTTTTTAAGAGAATTGACATTTTTAATTGAGAGTATTATATTAATTTTATTTTAAAAAAAATTAGCATATTTAGAATGTGTATAGACTTTTTTTTTGGATTAAATGGTGAAAATTAAAAAAGTTAGTTAATTTTTTTGAAAAATCAAATAGTATAGCTTAAAAATTGATTTTTTTAAAAAAAATTTAACTTTTTTGGAAATCCAAACAGGGGTGGAATAATCAAATGGTGACAGTACTACATGGGGCGCATGCATGAATCGTCCAACGAAGTCGTGGTATTAATCTGTCTCCAAACTTTCGAGTTTTACATTTTGCTTGGCAACCCCGAAAGATGAAAGAAAAGAAATGGCTACTTACCAAAAAAAGAAAGTAAAGAAAAAAAATATTATTATTATTTTGAGGTCCCATTTGATGATATTTAGAGTTCTTAATTTTTTGTTTATAAAAAAAAGAAAATATATTTTTATTTATTAAAAAATTAAACGTAAAAAATGTATTAAGTTTTAGAGTTCTATATTGTTTTGATGATTTCTTAGACAAAACCCAATCTGTGTTGTATTTGATTTCTTGAGTTGTTTTAGAAATCTTATATAGTTAACTTAATGGTCTTAGTAATGTCCTCTTAGAGAAAAGAATTTTAGTTCTAAAACATTCCGATCAAGATACTTGCGCTAATATAGAATACAGTTCAATGCTCAAGTAATTAATTCAACGCTTGAGTGGTCAAACGACAACGGGTTAATTTTCTAATTTGTGTCCCACACATTTTGAAGCTACAAACTCAAGTGCCTAATATACCTCTAAAGACTTCGTTGAGGAGTTTTAAAAGATAGCACGCCATAAAAATATATATATATATATATATCTAGAGGGCATAGAGAATCAATAGGACGATCCTCAAAGCTAGCAGAACATTTGAATTGGAGGTTCAAAGATTAAGTCATTTGGTGGATTCCTAATGCTATCTTTGGTGGATTCCTAAAGCTACCTTTGATGAATTCTATTAGTGTGAAACATTATGGATTCAATTTTTGGTGATCAAGTAAATAGAACAGTATATGTTGATTTGACAAGTTCAACTTAAGTCGACAAAATAAATTTAAAATTGGCTATAAAAATAAAATTACTTGAAAAAAAAAATTGAAGCAAGATTTGTTGAATCTTACTTAGATGTTAGTCAATTAAAAAATCAAAAAGTAATCTTATATGGAAAATTAATTTCCAGTGAAAGGAGAAATGACTTGATTGAATCATACAAAAATTAAAAATATAAAATTATTAATCTTCAAAAGAATCTGCATGAAAATATTTAGTCTAAGAAATATCTTGAGTCTAGAATTGTAATATTAGATTGTGATCATAATGTTGTTAATTGTACTTTCAAGAAGATGAATATAAGTTTAAATGTTTCCTATGACAATCTAATTATGCAAAACATGACGATTGATTGAATTAGTCTTGGATACACGAGTGGGACTTCATTTTGAAATTTTGTAAGTAAAATTAAATTTGTTAAATCTATTACACTTGTACCTGCTGTTTAAGAACTAGTTATCCAATCAAAGATTTCCACATAGGGAATGTCCAAACATTTGCACCTAAAGTCAATGTCCCTGAATTTGTATTATAGTATAAATTTATGTATACTTGTCATCATTATGATGTTTTAGGGCATAACAGTTAATATAAGCTAACTCAAGAAAAACATCAAGGCAAGTTAGTTTAAGAGAAAATTTGAAAAACTTTTTGATCAATTGCAAGTTCTGTGAGAACGAGCAATGCAGCAATTTGATGGCTCGAGCAGACCTGTATACCATTCGAGCGGTCAAAATACTGAGAGCTACTATTCAGCCTAATTTACATTACAGAACACAAGTTTTATTCCCTTTTGCTTGGTCATCCTCAATGAAAATCAATGGTATTTAGGTTTTAAAAAAAAAACAGAAATGCATTCATGGTATATTCTATTAAAAACTCCTTAGAATGCTTAAGAAATCTAAAGGAGTTGATCTTACTTTGAGATGCACTCTTTTTTCAATTTTTATTTTATTTTCATAGGCTAGTCTTTGTCTCATAACTTTTCTTTTTCCTAGTGCTATGAACTTATTGTTATAATTTTTTTGTAAAACGAATATTTTAAAAAGTTCAAAAAGATTTTTTTTATTGTGCTTGTTGGATGGGCATGGGATCTGTACATGCTTAGATTCATGTGATGATGATGTAACCATTATTTTTATTAAAATGGAAGTAATGTTAGTTTTTTGATTAAATCCAGAATAATAATTGGAGGTTCTGTAAAGATTAAGACAACTTCTTTTTTTGAGATGGGAGCAAACTATGTGCAGTCAGGTGAGATATGAGGTCTAAACCGAGAGACCAAGGGAAAGATCAACGCACACGATAGAAGCCATGAAAGCCACTATACTATCTTTCCGGACAACCTTCCAAGAGACATGTATAACGTTTGGTTGAAAGGAATCTTCAGCAAATGTGGTAAAGTGGTTGATGTTTTTGTCCCAAACAAATACAGGTTGAAAACTCAGACCAGGTTCGGTTTTGTTAGATTCAGAGCCTTATCGGCAGCTATGAAAGCCATCAAATACTATAATGGTGCATGGTTGGGCGAATACAGGATGAGGGTGAAAATGGCTCATTACGGGCCTAATGCCAGAAAGCCAACTACAGGGAAAGCTCTAAGACCTCAGGCAGTGGACAACCCCAGACAATATGAGATTCTCTGGGAAGTTAGAAGAGACTCCCGATCTTATACAAGGGTGGTGCATGAAGGCCCATCTAAGAAAAAATTAACTGAAGCTAAGGACCATAAAAAAGTAGCTAAAGGGGAAGTGGATGCAGATTGGCTCAGAAACTACAAGGTTGAGATTCTTAAGGATTGGAGGTTGGCCACCTCTATTGAAGATACCATGAGGAGTGAGAATGTTTTTGATATCTCCATAACTCCTATGAGTGGAAGGAAAGTTCTGGTTCAATTCCTGTTAGAAAATGATAAGCATGCTTTCTGTTAAGGTGCAAGAGACTGGCTGGAGACATGGTTTGAGGTTCTCTATGACTGGAGCTATAGGAAAACCAACACAAGCAGAAAGGTATGGATAAGCATAGAAGGGGTCCCTTTGAACGCGTGAACTGAGGCTACTTTTAGTTCGATCGGCAATGAGTTCGGCGAAGTCCTTTTTGTGGAAACCAACACAGCTTGCAGAAAGGACTTGGAGAAAGGTAAGGTGTTGATACAAACTAAGGAGAGAAATTTAATAGATAGCTGGTGCACCTTACTGGTAAACAACTTCTCATACGAGGTTAGAGTAGCAGAGATCCCTTTTTTGGGATGGCCCCTGATGAGCAACAGAGCAAAGACTGCAATTTCAACTCAGGATAGTGTATCATCTGGCAGGAAGGAACCAGAATGTAGTACTCAAAAGAAATCAGAAGGTATACAAGTGAACTCAGCCATTGATGTTGAGCTTCAGACCCCTCAACCGAAGAAAGAAGACGAAGCAGCAGACCTAAACACGATCATCGAGGAAACATAACTAGAAACGGCTAGCCTAAAGGGGTTTCAGAGGCCTACCCTAGGAAAGGACAATTCCTTTACCAACAAAAAGAAAACTTCAGCTCAATCAGCTCAATCACATAGCCGCAGTATGCAGTCTCCTAAGGGGTTCCCATTCAGAGTAGGAGCAGTAAGAAAAGTCAACAGCTTTTTGGGCCTTGAGCAACCAGTTAGGTCAGGGTCATTTGAGTCCCCTGAAATCAAAAGTTGTGAAGCGCAGAGGGGGGCTAAACAGTCCTCTAATCTGGGCTTTTTATACGTGGAAGGATTGGAGGACATACAAGAAGAGTGGGTGACGGAGGCTAAGGTTATGACCTGGCCCAATCTTGACATTTTAAACTCTCGTCTTCCTCATGTAAGCCCAATTCCCAGCCAAAGGATTACAAGAGCAGCCCAGGAGGTCAAACCCATAAGCATCTCAGCAACTACAGCCAAGAAGACACTTCCAATACAGGGAAAGAAGCAGAAGAAAAGGAAGACTTTAGCTGATATTAGCATCCCCATGAAGGGCCGAATGGGCAAGATGCATGTGAGGAAGCAACAAAGAGGAAATAAGCTTAAAACTCCTAAAGATATTTCTCCAACATCTCTCTCCACATGGGACATACAAAACAGAAACAAGATCATCCTCAAAGAAGCTGCTAAAGTATTAGAGGTGGGGAAACAGTTGGGAATGGATTTTAAAGGTAGGGAGGAAGAGGTGATTGAACTGATCTCTGACATGGAATTACAAGACTGGGAGAGAACCAACCTCCAGGAGATGGAGCAGTAGATGTGCGTCTCTATCAGCTTAAGGAGTGTATATTTTATCAATGACCATTAAAATCTTATCTTTGAATGTTAGGGGCTTGGGTACTTCAACAAAGAGAAGCATGGTAAAAAAGGTATCAAGATCAAATTCAGCAAATATGTTGCTGTTACAGGAAACCAAGACTAAAAATTGGGACTTAAAAGGTATCAAATCAGTATGAGCTGGTAGTGATGATCTTGAGTGGCTTGAGGTGGCTGCAATAGGTGCATCTGGGGGCTTATTAACTATTTGGAAAAAAAGCTATTTCTTCCTACTAAGGTCAACTATCCACAAGAGCTTCATATTGTTGTCAGGCAAGCTGAAAGGGGAGGTGCCTTGTGTAATTGTCAACATCTATGATCCCAATTCTGAGCAGGAAAGAAGTCATATGTGGGCCGAATTATTAGCCATCAAAGCAGGTTCAACAGTCCCCTGGTGTTTAGGGGAAGATTTCAATGAAATCCTGAAGGTGGGCGAGAGAAAATGGGACATAAGAATTACCAGAGGTATGGGAGTTTTCAATTCTTTTGTAGATACTATGGAGCTCATAGATATACCAATGATTGGTAAAAGTTTTACTTGGACCAATTTACAAAAGGTAGAAAACCATAATAGATTAGACAGGTTCCTTGCGTCTAGGGAACTTCAAAGTGAATTTGGATGGAAACAATGGGGTTTACCCAGACTTCTGTCTGACCACTACCCCATTCTCTTAGGCTCGGATGATATTGACTTGGGCCCTAGACCCTTTAGGTTCTTTGACTATTGGCTTAACTTCCCCAACCTTCATACGCTGATCAAAGAAAAATGGGACAAGAAGTTTCACCAGGGATGGGCTGGTCATATCCTTATGTTGAAGTTCAGGGACTTGAAACAAGTTATAAAACATTGGAGGCAGGTAGAGGTGAAAGAGCAACAAGCTTTTTTAAAGTCCATAACTGCTGAGCTTGATAAGTTAGATGGTTTGGCTGAACGAAGAACCCTCTTTGAAGAAGAAAGAAAGCAAAGGTCCATCTCAAAAGGGAAGCTATGGGAACATTTAGCTAAGGAACAATCAACCTAAAGGCAAAAGGCTAGGATTTCCTAGCTCAAAGAAGGGGACCTGAATACCAAATTTTTTCACTTGTCTGCTAAAAAGAGATTTTGAGAAACTCTATTAATCAAATTGCAGTTGAGGATTGCATCCTTAGCAAACCTGAAGAGGTCAAAGACGAGATTGTTAGACACTTCTCAAGCTTATTCAGCGATTCTGGAGGAATCAGGCCATGTTTCCAAGGTCCTTTCCATAAAAAACTTCCCAAGAGTAAAGCAGACCTCGTTGAATAAGAGTTTACAGAAAAGGAGATAGCTGCAGCAGTTGCCAATTGCGTTGGGGGAAAAGCTCCAGGCCCATATGGCTTCAATTTCACCTTCATCAAGAGATTTTGGAATATGCTCAGACTAGACATTCTGCAATTTATGAAGGAGTTTCATAGGAACAGCAGATTGACCAAAGGGATCAATGCCACTTTCCTAGCACTTATTCCAAAATGTGATAACCCTCAGAATCTTGACGACTACAGACCTATCAGCTTGGTAAATTCTGTCTATAAAATCTTAACAAAACTATTGGTTGGAAGGATGAAGAAGGTGATGCACGACATTATTGACGAGCGACAGATTGCTTTTGTGCAAGGCAGAAAAATCATGGATGGAGTCCTTATAGGAAATGAAGTTATTGATCAGTTGAGGAGACAGAAGAAGTCAGGCTTTGTGTTTAAAATGAATTTTCACAAGGCCTACGATTGCCTTAAATGGGACTATATTTTGGAAATGCTCACCAATCTGGGCTTTGGCTCAACTTGGACCAGTTGGATTAAAGAGTGTATCTCCACAGTTACCCTTTCAGTACTAGTGAATGGTGGAGTCACTAAAGATTTTCCTATGGGCAAAGGAATCAGGCAAGGTAACCCCATTTCCCCCTTTCTTTTTGATGTAGCTGCTGAGGGCCTAAACCTTCTCATACAGAGGGATGCCATGCAAGGTATTATACAAGGGTTGGTGTCTGGGAGTAGTGGGGTGACCTTGACCCACCTACAATTTGCTGATGATACCCTTTTTTCTGTCCAAATGATCCTAATGATCTAAGAAACATCAAGAGAGTTCTTAGGTGCTTCAAATTGGTCTCTGGGTTAAAAGTCAATTTCTACAAAAGCATGCTCTACAGTATTGGTGTAAGTGTTGAAAGAGGGTCTAAAATTGCAAAATCTCTAGGTTGCAAGTATGGGGACCTCCCTTTTAAATACCTAGGTATCCCTCTGGGAGCCAATCCAGTCAAGTTGAAGACTTGGGAACCAATCATTGGAGCTTTCAAGAAGAAGATGAAAATCTGAAAAAGGAAATATCTTCCTTTCGCTGGTAGATTGGTTCTGCTCAAATCCACTCTATCCAATCTCCCTATATATTTCCTATCCATCTTCAAAATGGCAAGAAAGATCATTGCAATTCTAGAAAAAAATCCAAAGGTGTTTTCTTTGGGAAGAAGAGGAAGGGGTTAGGTAGATGCACTTCGTGGGCTGGGACAAGGTCCTAACCATCAAAGCCAAAGGAGGCCTGGGAGTGGTTTCTTTGCAGCTCAAGAATCAAGCCCTTCTAGCGAAATGGTGGTGGAGGATTGGCTATGAGAAAGAAGCTCTGTGGAGAAGGGTCATATGCTCTAAATATGGCCTAGACCTAAAAGAATGGTTTCCAAAGCTAGTGAGAAGATCTCATACCTCAGCAATTTGGAGGGCTATAGTAGACGTTGGGGACCCCAAATACCAACTTCCAAGGTCCATCCTTTCAAAGAACTTCCAGTTTATAGTGGGTGATGGTAAATTAATAAGGTTCTGGCTTGATCCTTGGGATGAAGGTAAGCCCTTGAAAGAATCCTATGGCAGGCTGTATAGTCTAGCCTTACTCAAAGATATATCCATGTTTGAGGTTTTAGCGGAGGCTAGATAATACTATCAAGAGTCAAATAGCAGGGCGGGTCTGTTCAGAAGAAGTCTATTCTCCTGGGAGGCAGACCAATGGAAATCAATCCTTCAGCGGTTGCTTGGCTTGCCTGCGAATGGGTCTCATAAAGATAGATTGGCCTGGAGGGGTGAAAAGATGGTAGCTACTCAACAAAGTCTTTTATCTGTCAATATGGTGAGAATGATGTTGTGCTTATGGAGAATCCGGGTGTCATATGGCATATACCTGCTCCACCAAAGTGTAAACTCTTTTGCTGGAAGGCTTTACTTGGGAGAATTGCAACTAAGGAGGTTCTGGCAAAGCGTAGGGTGCTTCCGCAGGCGGCCAACTTGAATTGTGTTCTTTACGCTGGTGAGATTGAATCGGTGGATCACCTTCTAGTTACTTGTCCCTTTGCATGGAAGTCTTAGTGCAAAGTTCTTTAGTGGTGGGGTGTGCAATGGGTATCCCATTGCACTCTTGCAGGCCTCTTCAGGTGGTGGTTTGAAGCTTCTCCCAAAAATCTGGCAGGTCTTCTCTGGAGCACCTCTTCCCTAGCAACCATTTGGTCAATTTGGCTTGCAAGAAACAAAGTCCAGTTCACAAAATCTTTCAATGGGGATAGCTTATTGGATCTGATCAAGGTCAGGACTGCTTTTTGGGTAAGAATTAAGCTTGGGTTAACGGATATCTCAACTGAACAGATCATCTATAACCTCCAAGAGGTGAAGACTCTCAAATGCAGACGGAGAAGACTAAAGAGGTGGATAAAAGGGAGCCTTTGATCTGCATATCGTTGTGTGTCAAAGGATTGGCATCTTGCGGTGTCTACTGCACACTACTTTGTTTTTCTGGTGCTGCTGTGCTTGGAGTGGTCATCTTTTGCAAAGTAGCTGGCAGCACCAGTCTCAACAGATTTGGGTTCAACCAGGGGCTATCTGTTTTTTTGTCACTTTAGCCAAGTTCTGCCCTGCCTAGTTGTGGCTCTGGGTTCTGTTACTGATATCCGGACTTCTGGTAGCAGACACAGCATCAGTCAAACCAAGCTCTGCCAGCTCAATCAGGGGTTTTTGTAGTTTGGGTGCAGTTTTATTAAGCTTGATGGTTGAAGTTTGGATGCCTCCTTGTTGGGTTGCTTGTTTGTAGCTGCCTCAACAGTTTGGGATGTTTTGCTTAGCTTTGGTCTTTTTTCTTTTTTCCTTTTCCTGGTTTGGTCTCTCTCCAAATTTTTTGTGATGGTATTTGGGTTGAACTGTCCATGAGTGGCTCAGTTCTCCTAAAATTCTACCTTCATTTTTTCATTTGGATTGTTTTCTTGTATTCGTTCTCGAGCTTGAATTCAATCTATCTTTGTTTTGCCGTTCAAAAAAAAATAGAAGTAATGTTTTTTTTTCTAAAATTTAAGTTTTTACGATTTGTTAAAATGATAAATTTATATTTATAAATTTTGTGTTATTTTAGAATGCATGACTTTATTAATAAAAATTATCTGTACATATGATTAAATCTTTAAACTTTCTTAAATATATTTTTAAAAATCATATATTTGATTGACCATGATGGTTGAATTCCCTTATTGATTTTGATATCTCCCACCCCAACTAATTTATCTTACATTGCCCTTTTCTCCTTTGAGAAAACAAATTATAGTATGAGGTTTCTGGAAAGGGCTTCCCACAGGCATATGTATATTTTTATTTTTGATATTAGCGTGAACATTGCCAATGAAAGCACACAAACATATGAAAAGGCAAAAAAAAATAAAATTCTATTTGAAGTGAAGCATATATTTTTCTTTAACAGATATACATGTGGGAACCTGTTTGGTTTGATTTCTAGTGTGTAATAATTTTAAAATTTTTGAATGTAATTCAGCAACATCAATCACAATGCGTATAAAACTTGGACTTAATTAGTAAATAATGAGAACGTGCACACACTATACTCACTTGGCTGTTTTCATGAATTTTATTATATTAAGATAAATTGTTATGAATTTTATTTTAATTAATGAACATGGTTCTTCTTAATTTTTCCGTGGCATTGTTTGATTCATATAATTTGTGGATGAATATTTTCTGAACTTTTGAAAATTTGCATAATCAAGTGGTTATGTTTTTTTTTTATTAAAAAATGTTTGTTTTTATTAATTTAGCAGTAAAAATTTTTCATAGCACTTTTATTTTATACTCTTCCTTGATTATCTAAATTGTTCTTTTGTGTTTGTTAATTTGTGACAACAGAGGGGAGAGTCATGCTGCTAAAGGTGATGGAGATAAGGGGGAGAAAAAAGTCTTAATATTTGATTGATTTATTTTATTATTCTTTATGCCACACAAGCTTTTCACTTGGTATATTTTGTGACTGTTTTGTAGTTCACAAGATTATAACTCAATTGCCGATATGTTTCAACGTTGATTGAAGTCTTGGGTTATTTGGTTATGCTTTGTATTTTGTCACAGATTGTCCAAAAGGAAGATTGCTATGTTTTAGAGTTCTATATTCTTTTGAAAACTCCATAAACAAAATCCAATCGAGTTGTATTTGGTTTTTTGAGTTGTACAAGCTTTATATGGTTGAGATAATAATCTTTTTTTTTTTTGAGATAATGATCTTGGCAATATCTGCTTGACGAAATGACTTTGTTTTTTTGAAAGTTTGGATCAAGATATCTACGGTAGTTTAGAGTATGGTTCAATGCTCGAGAAGTTCATTTATGGATTTGAGTAGGCATTTAGGTCTTGGCACTCGTTTTGATCAAACTATTAAATCTTATGATTCTGATAAAAATCTTGATGAGCTCCGTGTATACAAAAAGCATGATATAAACATTTAGTGTTTCTAGTACTATACGTGGATGATATCTTACTAATTGGAAACAATGTTGGGGTATTATCTTCTATTAAGATATGGTTATCTAGCCAATGTGAAAGATTTGGGAGAAACCAGTCATATTCTTAAGATTATGCTTTTGCAAGATCGTAAGCAAATGATATTGAGTTTATCATAATCCACTTACATCGATATGAGTCTTGCTCGTTTTACTATGCAGGATTCAAAGAAATTGTTTCTCTCTTTTAGACATGAAATCATTCTATCAAGGATTAGTTTTCCGAAACAACTATTGAGATAGAGAAAATGAAAACAAATCCTTATATTTCAGTAGTAAGAAGCCTTATGGATTCTATACAATGCACTAAACTTAACAATTGTTTTATCGTAAGTGTGGTTAGCAAATATCAGTCTAACCTAGAACAATAGCATTGAACAATAGTAAAATATATACTCAAGTACTTGCAAATAACTAGAAATTGTATGTTAGTATACTAAGCAGATAGTTTAATACCTTAGAATATACTACTCAAATTTTCAATTAGTTAAGGATTCCAAAAAATTAACTTCGAGATGTGTGTTTATCCTAGGAGATGGAGCCATAAGTTAGAGGTGCATCAATAAGTTATACATTATTGATTCCATCATAGAGGCTAAATATGTGGCTACCTCTGAGGTAGCCAAGGAGGTCGTGTGGCTCAAAAATTTCATATTGGATTTAGATGTGATACCTTATGTATAATTAGCTATTACATTTTTATGTGATAATAGAAGTATAGTTGTTAACTCGAAGAAACTTAGGAATTACAAGAAAAGAAAGCATATCAAGCGTAAGTATCACATGATATAATAAATCGTGCACAGAGGTGATGTAGCAGTGAGCAAGATTGCATGAAAAAAAATAACTTAAAAAACCTTTTTACAAAAAGTTAACCAGCCAAAATGTTTGATAGTCACATAGAGGGGATGTAAGTGAAATGTATTGTAACATAGCTTTGAGTTTAAGTGGAAGATTATTAAGAATATATACTAAATAAAAGCCGTAATTTTGTATAATGAATTTTGGTATTTACTTTATTCATTAATAAAATTTATTATTTTTATTTTAGTGAGAATATGTATAAGCAACATTTGTAATGCATTATTTATTTAGTATCATAGATGTGTGTGTTTTATTCTACATATTAGATAATCTGGTGTGTAAAGTTCGATTTACACACAGAAAATCAAATTATCGTTTCTTGCAGAATATAATTTTTTTGTTCAAAATTTTAGATAAAGTTAGACATACCATTACTAGGACTGTAGCACAGTAGTTTAATAGGTTTGCCTTGATTATAGAGAATGATATAATTCAAACATACTCTGTTAGTACATTTGGTGTGTATTGAACAAAACTGACTTAGGGTTAGTTTTTAATACTGACTATATAAAACTTAATACGCCATTGTTATTAAGAATGATATATTATACTTTTATTTTTGAAATAATTAATAGGCGCATATATTTAGTATTCGTTATATTGATTCATAAAAAAATACAATCTTTTATAGGTCATTAATAAGCTCAGTGAATTGGATAATAACATTACATGTATAATGAATATTAATTATTAACGAAATTCACGTCCCGTCTAAAATTTTTAAAAATAATTTATTTTTAATAAATTAAAATTTTGCATCCATTATCATAGTCGTTATTACTATCTGAACTAGTTTTCATGTCAATTTCGATGGATTTGAGTCAACCATTGAAAGACAAAGATAAATAAAATTCAGATAATTTACATTTCAGAGACAATGAGACTGAATAAGAATAGGAATAGAAATTTGAAAACTGAACATAAGATCTTCAATATAAAAGTTGACGAAGAATCCAGAAGAGGTATGATAAGGATAATGAGAGAAATATACCTCTCTTAAGGAAGCACGTATGATAAGGATAATAAGTGGTCGATTAAATAAAATTGTCAATAATTTAAATTAGTTGATGAGTATTTGTAATGTTAATGTGAGAAGATAAATAAATATTTAATAATATAAAACTCAAAATTATTTTTGATATAAGACACGGAATGCAATTATAATTTTTTAATGATATGAATTGTAATTTATGTAATTAAAATTTTAATTAAGATTGAATTAGATTTTCTTTGTAACACCTCGTATTTTGTGAATAATATGGTAGAACATTAATAGAAGCAATAGTTTCTCTTAGAACTCGTAAAACCCTAGAACACAAGATATAAAGAAGAAATAGTTTTGTTGAGAATTTAACGGGTCAAGGCAACAAACTAAAAAAAAGATCTAACACAAAGAAATGCTCAAAATAAAGAAAAGACCCAAACGAAGAATGGCCCAAGCAAAAGAAATACATAAAATAAAGAATTACCCAAACTCAGGAAATGACCCAAATGCAAAAAGGCTCAAATTAAATAAAGTCCAAGTCACCTTATGGCCTAAGTGCCTATAAACCCAAATATTTAATAAGGCCTAAGTTTTGATAAGGCCCACAATAAATTAAAGGTCCAAGCTTTCTATATGACCAAAATGGCCTACAAACAAATAGAGATTAAAGTTTTTCATAAAATCCAATTAGCCCACAATCAAATAAAAACTCAAGTTTTTTTATTAGACCCAATTAGTCCTTAATCAAATAAGAAGCCCAAGTTTTTCTTAAGGTCCAAAATCAAGTGAGGCCCACGATTAATAAAAAGTTCAAAGTCCATTAAATAAATTAAAGGTCTAAGAGAATATCTTTTCAAGCCTAATATTAAACAAGGCCTAAAGTTAAAATAAGATCCAAATAGCAGTTAAAACCTAAAGTATTTAATTAGGACCAAAATTAATCTAAGTTCAATTCCAACAAAAGGCCCAAACAAGTAAAAGTCAAAATCTTAAAAATGTGGCCCAAGTATAATTAAGACAAATATTCTAGCTAGGCCCAAGCTTAACATAAACCCAAAGTATTTGATGAGACCCAATTCTTCAACAAAGTCCAAATGCATACAAGACCCAAATCACAAAGAAAAACTCTTGTAGAATTAAAGGCCCAACTAAAATGATAGCCCAATTCATTTTAAGCAAGCACATGAATTTTTAAGAAAATTCATGGATCAAGCCTAACAAACTTTTAATATTGAGTCCAGAAATATAAATTCTTTTGACTCAAAAAATTTATTTCTCATATTTAAATATATATGCAATATTGCGTGTAAATATTCCTTTTTAATCACATGATAGGTCCCACCAAAGCATTAATTAAAAAGATACATTTTTTTTTGCCTTGAGCCAATAAAAAAAATGTACTTGGCTAATTTAGACTCCTTAAGTCTTTGAAGACTATCTTTGCTTTGAATATATATTATTATGTATATTTTATCCTCACATATCCTTTGATGAGCCAAAATAGTGATATATGTGGATATATACACTTTTTTTTCCACCAATTAATCCCCATGGGATGCACCAATTTCTCCACCAATTAATTATCATGGGACCCACCAAACCACCTTGATTAAAACCTAACCCTAGGGTTTGTCTTGAGCCACTAAAATGCCTTGTACTTTCCAAAAAAATTTTGTTGTAGAAAAATATTTTTATACTACTTTCTGTATAAGGATATGCATATTATATTTTCACATATCCTATTTTGAGCTAAAATTCTAATTTGTAATAATGTATACGTTTCTTTTTCACCAATCATCTTTTGAGTCAAAATATTTCCGTAGCTATTTTATACACTATTTTACCTCTTTAATCCATCTTTAAGCTGTAAGAACTTTATGCAGCTATAATTTTTCTCCAAGATCGTCATCACTTTATGAAACCCCTTACAATCACAAGATTATTCATGTACTCTAGCCTTCCTATTCTTTCCATCACAACACTATTTATTACCTTTTGGTGACACTTGCATATATGACCAATTTTCATCCAAGACCTAAATAAAGGAGCCCCTCCCCCACCCCTCTTCCTCACAAAATTCAGTAGCCTTGAGAGGTTCTAGAGAGAGAGTGAGTGGAAGAAAGAAGAAGAAGAAAGAAAGAAAAAAGAAGGAAGTGTTGGAATCTGTGAATTTCATTGGCCATTAAAATCTAGATTTTAATAGCTGGATCAATTACAATTGAATTGGCCATTCAATTGCAATTGAAGCCTGGAAACCAACAGCCATG
>JAOTRH010439623.1:0-33275 GCA_034768845.1 Heliamphora exappendiculata
CATTTTGATCTACCGAAGGGAAAAAATAATGATGCAGAGTAATTGCATCTTTCAAATGTCACTATGCAATTTCATGGCAATAAAAGAATCTGTTATTTTCTGTTACTTAGAAATGGCATTGAGTTTGGTTTTGGTTCAGAATTATAAGAGGAAAAGATGATACTCTCTTTTAGTTTTTGCCAACCCCAAGTATAAAACTCTATTGGAATTTCAGATTGCTGCAGATCAGCACATATGCTTGCACATGTTTGTTACTTCATTTATGCATATTATGCTATATTTACTTTCCCATAAAGGATTTGAAAGTGCTTGACTTATGCGTTCCATTGGATGCTCATATTATATATGCTTCCTCAATTATCTTTTCTAATGTTTTTTTCACTTTTTGTTGGTGAATCTCTCTCTGGTCTGAATGCAACCATGAATTATGTGAAGAAGGGAGGAAGCAGGAATTAAGGGATAGAGAGAAAGCTCACGAAGTGTATTTAGAAGTCCAGTCAGAGGTTGAGAGATGCATGGCTTACTTGAAGGAGAAAAGAGAAAATGACCCATACAGAAATATTTTGCCCCGGTTAATTTACCAGGCCATGCACGGCTTCGAAAGTGAAGTCCCATCCTTTGAAGTTTGATTGGTTTCGCCCATTGAAGGTGAGTTTCATCCTTTTTTTGGTTCATAAAAAAAGAACATATTAAGTAAAGCCAAGCAAGTTAGGGGCTTATGGGTAAATATATAGTTGGCAGATACGAACTTGAATGGAATCATGCACAGAAGAAAGTCGCCCACGCGGCTATAACATCTTCCAACCTTTTAATTATGGGCCATTTGGTTCCAGCAGGTTGACCTGCTTAATGATTCTTGTACCTGATATCTGCTCTGATCTGCAGGCAATGCAATCAAGGTACCGACACTAATAGTCATGAGTCACCGCCTCTGCTATGTGCTTGCTGCCTATGATTAGCCGAATCTTTTGGAGTCCTCTCCCTCCAGGCTCCAGGCTCTAGTGCTCCAGGCTCCAGGTTATTTTAAAAGATTTATTTATGCTCACGTCACCCGGGAGAATTGCACCCTCTGATCGCGATCTCTCCTCCTCTTAAGAGGCCCAGAATGCTACCATTGTTTTATCAATATAGCAAATTTCTAATAATGGGGATAAACAATTTTTGTAATTTGTCTCTTGTAATATTCAAGTTACTTAACAGCACGTTTGGTTTGAATAAGTTGGGAAGAAAAGAAAAGAGAAGAAATTCATATTTTTTTCTCCCTAATAACTTGTTTGGATTACTAAACATGAGATAAATGAAAAAAAAAAAAGAGGAGAAATGATTATCTTAATGAGTAGTTTTTGAATCTCTCCTAAATGAAAAAATTTGAAGAGAGAAGAGAAACAAACTTTATTAGGAGTGTGGAAGTAACCGTTGAACTCGTTTTATCATGTCAATCCAATTCAACTCAACTTGTGTGGGTTACGTGAGTGGGTGAATTGAGTTGGAAGGTATTTTTTTTTAACCCATCATCAACTCAACCTACTACTTAAAGTATATATTAGTTATTAACTTTGTATATGCGACAAATTCAACTTCATTCAAGTATTTATATTTATATAAAAATAATTTAATTCATATAGAATAAATTAAAATATTTTGATTTTAATTACTAATTTATATGCTGTGAATATTTTTGTTAATATTATTGTTAGATATATTTAATTATATTATTATTGAATTAATATAATTTTTTTATAAAAAAATAACAACAGGTTTTTAAATTTTTAGAAATAAATTTTGAGAAAATATTATTAAAATTTCATAATTTTTCAACTAGTCAAACTGCTTAAATTGCATGTTAAAATCGTCAAAAAAATACTTAACTCACTAATTTTGATGATCAGTGAGTTAGTGATAAGTTGAAAAAATAATCACATGCAAAACATGGATGAGTTCGAAAAGTTTTCTTCCACCCGTTTAATCTCAACCTGCGCACACCCATAAACTTTATAATGCCAAAATTAACTTTAAAAAATAAATTTAAGCACTCTTATTTTAAGGTTAAATTGGTAATAATATTAGATGTTCTTTTTTTTTTTGTTTTTTTATTGAGGTTAACAAAACAAGATATGAGACAAATAACTATTTTTTTCTTTTCTATTTATCTAAAGAAGATCAAGAAAAAATATAATTTTTTTCTTCTCTTATAACTTAAGTAGTCTTTTGTTTTATTCTTTCAGTCTCTCTCTTGTGTTGCCAAACAAACTGTAAACTTTTAATGAAGCAGGGAGCATCAGTTTCTAATGACGAGGCTTGTGCTCTGTTTCAGTTTTTGTAACCATCGAAGGATTTATCAAAACAATTGTTGGTAAATTAAGAGTTGGCCCTCCTTGTAGTTTTAAAATCACTTTTGAATCTTTTTGTTTAATTTTTTAAAATAATGATTAAAAAGTGAATTTTGAACAAAAGTTGTTTTTAGATTATTTAGTTAAAGCTAAAAAAAGGAATTAAGTTAATTAAACTAACACAATTTTGCATATGTAATTGTTTGTGAGAACTCAATTTTGTAAGATGCATCAAATAGGATGGTAATGGTAATGAAGGCGTAGGATGGTAATGGTACGAACCACCAATACCATACTTCCTATCAATTAAGTTAAAATAGTTAATCCATGATAGGGTTGGGTTGGGTTTGGGTTGGGTTGTACCCATTGATCTGATCTGATCTGATCTCAGCCTCAATAGAATTACCAGAAAATCATGATATATGACGGTAATTTGAACAGTGAATTATGGGGATCAAACTACTCCTAATTAATTTGCTAATTGTTATCTCTCCTAATTAATTTGCTTATTTTGACCAACTGCAATAATAATAATAAATTTACCTACAAATGTTAATACAATTGTAAATTTATAGCTTCAAATAATAAAATTTGAACTTATTAACTTAGAATCACAAGTTATAATAACAACATTATAAATACACTTATTTAATTTTTTTGAAACTTTTTATGGACTACAACAAACTAACAGTTTAGCTACATCCACAAATTTGAGCATAAAATTAAATATTCTTTTTCTTCTTAGATCCCTCAAAAAAAAAAAAAGTGTTCAATTTTATATTTTGCATATGCGCACGTAACTACTTTTATGAACTAAAACTAGATTTTAAAAAAATAGTAATTCTAAGAATCCCGAATGAATTTCCAAAAATTTAGCCAGAAACATTTTCTCACCTGATCACCAATCACTCTCTCTCTTGTTTCCTTAGCTTCTTTTTTTTTTTTTTTTTTTTTCTTCACTCACCTCTCTATATCCTCTCCCTCACATTAGATAGCCAAAATTTCACCACTTTCCCTATCTAATTGTAAACTCGTTTTCTCTCTTTCTTTTTTAATTAATGCTAAATCATTATTAAAAATATTAAATATTAAATTTATATCACTTTAAAGTTAGTTATATTATTACAAATAATGAGATTAAAACTAATTTACACCAATTAATTAAAATATTATGTTAGATAGATATTTATATTATATTAAATTATTTATTGTCAAATAAAATTTTTGTAAAAATATATCTATATACATATAATATTTTATAACAATAAATTCAAAGTGTTATTCAATTTTTCACTAGTATTGGTACATATAGTAGAGAATAGAATCCAAAATTTGTTATGATTTAAAATAGTATCAGCAGCCTCATTTATCTTGAAATTTAAATGTCACCCATCTCATTTTTATTGTGGATTTTAAATTCATTCGGTCACCGTTCACTTTATTTTTTGACGTGAAAATGTAAAGTAACAGTTGCTCTTTTACCATCATGTCTAGCTATGATTTGCTATCATTGGTACTATATAGAAAATGTTATGCCTAAAGCACACCAGTGTTGCTATGTTTTAAATCTAATATAATCAGATCAAATGGCCAATGCTAATTAATAAAACTAATGTTATGTATGAGTAATATAATCGATGAGATTTACAATATATATTTACAAAAATTTTCTTCAACAATAAATGATTTAATATAACAAAAATATTTATCTAACATAATATTTTAATTAATTGGTGTAAATTAATTTTTAATCTCATTATTTATTTATAATAATATAACTAACTTTAAACTGATATAAATTTAACATTTAATAATTTTAATAATAATTTAATATTAATTCAAAAAGAAAGAGAAAAAAAAAAGAGTTCAGAATTAGAATGAAAAATGTGTGAAAATCTGGCTATATAGTATCTAGAGAGAGAGAGAGAGAGAGAATTAAATTTTTTTATATTACACTTCTATCAAACAAATAAATTCACTTAATTTTTCTATTGTAATATATTCGATTTAACGTAGAATTTTATTAATTTTAATTTGATATAAATTATTTTACTTGCAAAAAAAATAATATACATATATATAGCTTAATTTGTCAATAAGAATTATATTTAACATAAACATTTGCATAACATAAACATTTATCCAACATAATATTTTTAATTAAGTAGTCTAAATTAATGCTTACTTTTATTATTTTTAATAATATAATGAATTAGCTAACTTAAAAGTGATATGAATTTAATATTTAATATATTTTACAATGAATTAATATAGAGTAATTTTAGCTCTCGTTTTATAATATATATGGAATTTGAATTAGTGAATAAAGATTTAAAGAAAAACAACAGACAAAAATTAATTATAAAATATGTATCTATTCGATATTGTTTGATAATTATCAATATAGTACGAAAATTTTACTATAAAATAGTACGTAACGATCTGTATCAGGTGATATGACACAATATATACAATTAATTAGGTGATTATCACTTCGACTTTGATGGAATCTAAGATTTATAAAAAAAAATTATAATATATACAATTATATATCATATTTAAAAATAATTCCTATTGACAAAGTTTAGAAAATATTATTTATTAGTCTCAATAAATATTTTTAGGGTAAATTACACTGACTTTTCCTGAGTTTTAGCAAAACATCACTCACTTCTCATGTGATTTCAAAAACATCATTAATCTCCCATGAAATTCTAATTTTAACAACAATTAAGTCTAACGTTAAAATATTTAACGAAAATCACCATTCTCACCCCAAAATCGCCCTCAAAAGCACCAAATCCCCAAAACTACCCAAAAATCACCCATAAACCCCAAAACCACCCTCAGACCCAAACCCACCGCCACTGTCCGTCACGTTCGCCGCTACCGCTCACCGTCATTGGCCGTCATTGGTCTCCGGCCACCGCCGGTCTCTCTCCCGCCGGCCCCATACCGCTGCGCTGCCACCGCCGCCCCAAACCCTCATCTGCTCTCTCTCGCTCTCATCCACCCTTTCGCGACCGTCGTCGCCGTTCACAAGTGGCTCCCCCTCCGACGACGCCACCCTATCTCTCTATGTGTGTGTGTGTGTGTGTATATATAAATGGGATTGGATTTGTATATATATATATATCTATACATACATACATACACACAGAGAGAGAGAGAGGGTGGCGTCACCGGAGGGGGAGGGAGGTCGCCAGAGGAGGAGCCGCCTGTCAACGGCGGCGGCGTTGGTCGCAGAAGGGTGGATGAGAGCGAGAGAGAGAGAGGAGCGAGAGAGTGCAGACGAGGGTTTGGGACGGTGGTGGCAGCGGCGGCGATGTGGGGGCCGGCGAGAGAGAGACCGGCGGTGGCCGGAGGCCAACGACAGTGAGCGGTAGCGGCGGACGGTGAGGGGCAGCTGCGGTGGGTTTGGGTCTGGGGGTGGTTTTGGGGTTTGAGGGTGGTTTTGGGGTGATTTTGGGGGGTGGTTTTGGGGGGTGAGATGGTTTTGAGAGCGATTTTGGGGTGAGAATGGTGATTTCAGTTAAATATTTTAACAGTTGGGCTTAGTTGATGTTAAAATTAAAACTTCAGAGGAGGTTAATGATGTTTTTAAAACCACATGGGAGGTGGTTGATATTTTGCTAAATCTCAGAGGAGGTCAGTGTAATTTACCCTTAATTTTAATATCAAACTAACCCAATTGTTAAAATTTCGGTTGAAACTTAACGGAAACCACTACTCCACCCTAAAGCCACCCTCAAAACCATTCCCACCCCAAAATCACCCTCAAAATCACTGCCCAAACCCAAACCCCTTCCAAACCAACCAGCGCCCCCCCAATCCCATCGGCGCCCCCCAACCCAAACCCACCGTCGTCCCCGTCCCCCCAACCCAAACCCACCGTCGCGTGCGGCGTGCGGCGGTGGCTCCTCGCTCTCTCTTTCTCTGCTCTCTCTGATATATATATCTGCTCGCTCTGTGCGTTATATATATATATTACAGAGATGACTGGGTGGTGGTGGTGGTTTGGGGGGGACGGTGGGTTTGAGCAGTGATTTTGAGGGCGATTTTGGAGTGTGACAGTGATTTTCGTTAAGTTCAACGAAAATTTTAACGATTGAATTTATTTGATGTTAAAATAACGTCGCTATACAGTTATTCTTTTTGGCCCTTCCAAATTTGAATACCTATTCAAAAGTTTTCTCTCAAGAGTAATAGACATTTTAGGGTTTCTAGGACATAAAATGTAGGGATCCGGTTCCTTTTTATTTTGAGGATTAATTTAAAACTCGTTTTAAGACTTTCGGTAGAAAGTAGAAAGGCGTTTTATTTCAAAAAAGAATTAAAATTTGATCACTGTAATGGCTGTTAACAAAAATGCATTGTATACTTAGTAGTACATGAGAACGATTGTCATGGGTTGTTCAGGTGAGTTTGAGATGTTTGGCTTATGATTTGATTTACCGTTGCATCCTTCATTCAAGTTCTCACCCAGCGCTGACCGCTCGAGCGGTGGGGAGCTCACTCGAATGGACATGTGGCATAGAGTTTTTAACTCAAAGGACCGCTCAAGTTGTGGAGAGTTTGCTCGAGCGAACTGTCGGCGAGCAGACTTTATATTGCGGGTTTAAACATTTCACCCTCATTCTTTTCATCCCCCCTCTCTCTAGAACGAAAGTGGAGACCTAGGATTTGGTTGTGGTTGTGTCTTGGAGCCCTCCTTGGGCCTCTAGAGTGTATCTCGTGCCTTTCTCCCAAGTGAGCAACCGTTGTAGGGTGACTACGCACGTTGAAAGCTTCCCATTTGTCATTGGGTTGGAGATTTGGTCTATTGGAGCTTGCTAGGGTTGGATCATAGTTACTTGAGCTTCAAAAAGGTAGGATCTATAACTATCTATGAAAATTTGTCATATATGAGTTGTATATTTTGAGTTTGTACATGAAAAGCATAAAAAATCTATGTTTTGAAAACCCTAGGTTAGGGTTCAAAGTTAAAGTGTGTTGAATCTTGTGTTTTCGAATGATTTGTGGTAGATCTATCTTAATATTACCGTTGGAGAACAATGAATATGTGGTTTTGAAAAGTTAGGGTTTAATTTGAGGGTTTTCGAATCATTGGGTTTCAACGTTGAAATTGAATGAATTTTTTGACTATTGAGGTTGTGTTAACGTAATTATATGTATAAACTTCCATAAATTTATATGATACGTGAGAACCTATGGGTGTCGGGTTGGGGATTTCGAATAAATTATTTGAATTGACGAATGTAATTGATATGAGATGTTGATTTGTGGGTTTTAAATATTTTATATCGAACATGTGAATTATAAGAATATTGAAAGGGACTAAATGATTTTATATCTGCGTGTGGGTTGAGTATTGCCGAGAGGAATCAGGTTTAACGGTTGGACTCGTAAGGACTGTAAGGTGAATGATTTTGATTGTGTTAGGTTTGGCGAGATGGACCATTTTGGGTTAGACTCGTGTGTGTGTAGTGTGATTTGAGAATGATGATATGAATGAATCGATTTGGGATCTGCAGATCGTAATTATGCGTTAGTCCAGCTCCTCAATGAAAGATCGAAAAACTGCGCAGATTTGAGTACCCTGCCCTTCGGCTAATAACCGAGAAGGAAGCAAAGTCGTGGAAGGTTATAGAACGCATTTGCCACTTGGCGGGCCTTACGTGGCCTGATCGGTAGTAGCCATGCATGGTTCTATAAGCTCGTCCGGCGTCAGTTCTTTGAAATGTAACTTAAAATGTGTTTTGGTAAACCCATTCATTCGGATAGTGTTCTCGAGAACGTGGTAAGAAATGCGTTTTGGTAAACCCGTTTGTTCATATGGTATTCCCAAGAAGGTGTACGTGCGTGCACGAGTTGGGAAAATTGAGAATTTAAAATGGGTGTAACGAAGTTGAGATGAAAACTAATGATGGATTTGTGATGAAAATTGGGTTTAATTTGCATATGAAAAATTGGTTATGTGAATGGGTTTTTGGTAAGGATAGAATTTGGTTTTGAGAAAACTACGTGTTGCATTTCGTATAACCATCATCGCATGTCGTGCATATGTTCATTGTTAGTCTTTTTTCTACGAGTCTCGACTCATGTTGTATAAACAATTTCAAGTAATAACGAGAGGCAAGTGATTAAACAAGAAGAACGATTGTGGTGACCTTTGGTTTATTTTGATTAGAATTGTATGCTTGTGGAAGAAACTTGGGAAATCCAAAGTTGCATATGTATTTCTCATTTCTACATTTGGAGAATGTATTTGATTTGGTAATAATTCGTTGTAAGGTCGTAAGGCCATGGATTCATGAACTGTATGCATGTAAGATATCGGGTGGTTATATCGGGTTGATTATGCAGTTCTTCAAGGAAATTCTATGATTTAAAATGTCAGTTTCCCAGGTTTTGAGACGTTGAATGTAATTTCAAAGTTAATTGTATGTTTTAACTTCAGATTTTTGATTTATGAAAACCATTTTCAAAGGATGAGAAAAATTGGTATTTTTCCAACACTTAGAAAAATATTTAAGGTTTTTGGGCAGTTTGCTATCGGGTACCTCACCACTCGAGCGGTGGGGAGTCTGCTCAAGCGGGCTCTGCTCGGTGACACATTTTTGAAACTTTACTTTAAAAAGGGGTTCTTCTTTTGTGTTAAGTGTCTTTTAGGCAACCTTTGGGGCATATATCAGTACATTTGGAGGTTTATTTGAAAGTGAAAAACTCTCTTTTACTTCATTCGTTTATGGAGAAAGCAAAAAGTTACATTTTTTTGGTTCAAACAAAGTTTGGTTTCAGTGAATTTCTTGAGTCGATTTTGGTTTAAAGACTTTGATTTTGGGGTTTCTTTACCGTTCGCATCGTGGGATTTTAGTGTTACAATTTCGGGGCGTTACATAAAATCCTTTATATATATATATATATATATATATATATCACAAAATTAGGTTAAGCCGCAACCCTAGCAGCGCAGGTGAAACTGTTGTCCCTCACAGACCGCTCGAGCGGTCTTTAGACCACTCGATTGGTCAAGTCATGCTCTCAATTTCGTTGCAACCTGTAGAGATCCTGGGGCTATTTTTCTGCCCTTTTCACCATTCCAATGCTGTTCGAACGTCCTACCAAACGTGAATATAGAAATTTGAGACACCGAACTCAGCAATCTCTACCTTGACTCAAATTTTTGAACCATCTTGAAGATCCATTAGTCGTCTCGACCTATACCTCTTTCACGGGTATGTGTGCTCCACTCTCTTTGTTCATTAAACTGAATGAACTTGGACCAAATCTAAGCGGCACTTGAATTTAACCCTCTTGCAAGTAACAGTCTTCTCGTTCTTGGATAGTCTTCAAAACTCCAAATTCTCAATCTTTTGTGGAAACTCCACATTCTCTAACACTACTACTTGCCCATTTTCTTTGCCAGATCTGTCTGTAGCCTTCTTGTAACCTATTGGATCTCTACTGCATTGTCCTGTTGTTGTTGATTTAAACCACCATCCCCTAATTTTTTGGGTGAACTTTGCTGACCGAGCTCCATGTCGTCTGCTGTTTTCTTCTTTTGAAGATCTATTTTACTCTGATTGTCAATCTAACCAAGACGTAAATATATGAGTCTCGAGTTGTCACTGCTAGACTCTACCTGTGTAGTAGTAGCAACTCTACCTATCATCATATTCTCTACTAATCTATAGAGATTCCCAACTTTTTGCCCTTTCATGATAATCATAGCCCCTATGCTAATCCTCATTGCTCCACCTTTACTGTGTACGTGCAATCTAAAGAATCCAATGTTTCTAAAAAAATTAATTTTCTTTAATCTTAGAACATGCCTTGCATTTCTCAAGACCTTTACAACCCCATCAAACATCAAATTTCCCAAGTCATAGTTTTGGCAACCTCTAAAGAAAGAAAACAATCTTTGCGCGGCCCCAGAAAGTGATCGGTGAAACAGTTGGGCCTTGAGCTGATCATCAATCCCCATGGGGGACAGGGATCCGACATACATTCTCAGATAAATGCGGGGATCTCCAGTACCATCAAATTTCTCCATCTCTGGCATTTTAAATTTTTTCAGTAATTTTGCATCCGAAAATAGGCGCAAGCCACCACATCTAGCATGTATTCTTCTACTCCATTTGCTTTCTCAGTACTTTTTTCATTCGATCAATTTTCTTCGCCAGCGCTGATTCTCTAGATTTGGCAGTGTTTTCTTCGTCTACCACCGCCAGATGGGGAACCCAAGGTGGCACAATAACTTGTGGTGCATCCTGTGCCTGATTATTGTTCCAGAAGTCTTCACCGTTCTCATTGGTATCATCCAGCTATCCATTCACAACGGGAGTACGGGCCTAAATTGACCAGATCTACGTCTGACACGAATTTTGAGCTTGGATCTGCTGCTCCACAGCTCTTTGTATCTCAGTAATAACTCTCATTAGAGCTGTCAAGTTCACCTCATTCTCTACTATTTCAGCTGATTGTTCGAACACTCTGTGAAGTCTGCCTAATTCTGATCTCTTCCAAACACATGTTAACTGTACTCTTCTTAGCTCAATGGTAAACCCGCAAAAAAATTTAGATTCCAAAAGCAGAATAACCAGTATCAAACAGTTCCCGAACGAGAATTTTGACGACAGATAGTGAGACATCTTAGATACCCAAAATAGCAAACCATGGGCAGATAAACATGGAAGTTGAAATAATGACCGGGCTCATACTGGCAGCATAACCACAAGATGACCCAAAAATCAGAATGAAGGCTACGAAGGAGATCAACTAAATCCTAGAGAGAAGGTTTGTCTAAACGGAGAAATGGGTAAAATTCCGATAATGAAACAGTTCTAAGCTTTAAGGGATCGGTTTGATCTAGGATTCTAATGAAAAATGGACAGGACTTCAATAGGAAAATAGAATTAGCTCATACGGGTATAACAAGGATCTGAAGAAAATGAGCCTAAACAAAGGCGGGGTATGGAATTAACAACCCAGAAAGAACCTGAAAGAAAAAGAAACTATCCTAGAGGTTTTAAAACAAAACACGGGCATGGCCCTGAGAAGAAAACTATGGCGTAGAAACCAAACATGGTGAAAGCAAAGCCCGAGTAAGAACTTGAAGGCGAAAAGCTAACCTAATCAAAGGATAAGAGAAAATTCAGGCCGAACCCAAAAGAAGAACTAGCTTAAGCCCGAACAGATAATCCTAATAATACGCAATCGAAACATACAATTAAGAAAACGTATAATCCTACTATGGTTAGTAATATCTATTGAGGGGTTTTAGGCTACTACATGCAAAATGCCAATTTGGGTCAATCGAACGGGGTACTTTTTGAATAGAGCCGGATATATACCTCCCATGTCTGAAGTGGTGCAGGACATGGCCAAACAGTATGTCCGAACTCTTTTGCTGCACCTATAAAAGCGTACAGTCAGTAAGGCTTGCTCGCCTTCCTAATAATCCCCGAAATGAATGAACGTTTAGGGTATCAGATCAACCAGGTAGAGGAGTGTGAAGAACAATGCACATACATACGATAATACATATGAGAGATACATATTAAGAACCAATAATGTTTTCAAGTTTAGCTCTCTTATTTGATTTTATAAACCAGTCCACAGCGGAGTCGCCAAAAAATACTGTGGCGCTGGAATTTTGGAGTTTTTGAAAAATGTTAAAAAATTTGGGATTCAAAAGATATTTAGAAAATATTTAAACACCTTAAAAATCAAAATTTAAAAATCTCTTTTTGTTAAAAATGGAGTCGCCACTTAATTTTTGAGAAAAACTAAGAAAAACAAAAATGGCTACTGATCTCTATAACGTCAATCACAGAAAGAGGGTTTGGGGGTTAAGGTACGAATAAAAAAATGTGTTAAGCACCCCGTTCGCCTAAACGTAAGGTTGATCTCTACTAATTATCATTGGTTCTTTAACATAATTTCTCAAATGCATGTAAATAAAAAAAGTGAAGGTAAAGAAGGAACATTCAAAATTAAATATGAAAAATACATAAGATATGTACATAGAATGCCAAATAAAATAAGTGAAGAAATAAAATCCTAAATCCTACGGCATGCAATTTCTAACTAAAGGATACATAGAGCACACTCGCATACAATTTCACAAAAAAAAACCTAAACTATTATGGTAAACAATAAAAACATGTTATAAGTTGTCAAAACTACTTAAATATGAATTGTTGCAAAATAAGCTAAATTACTTTAGACACAAAATGTTTTAAAGAAAGTAACCAAAATATGCATATTATCAAAATAAACGATATTGGCATTAACATGAAAAAAAATGCTAAATGTAAAATAAAAAATGTATTAAAAAAAAATTTTACATTGAAAAAAAGCTTACTTAATAAGAAAATTTAAAAGAAGGGTTTTATAACAAAAGATGGTTTAAAGATTTAAAAGAAAAGAAAAGCTTTACAAAGGAAAAATTATGCTAAAAAATATTAGAAAATGTTATTAAGCTATTGAAAAAGAAAACCTAACTATTTACATTTTATACTTTAAAATAGATAAAAACAAAAAATAAAAGAAAAGAAAAGAAAAGAAAATTATTATAATAAGAAAAAATTTATACTAGCATTTAAAGATGAAAATTAACTTATAAGACTCTTTGTGGTTTTTTGAGTTTAATAATATGAAAGAAAATAATATTAACATTAAATAGAAAAAGAAAAGCACCAAAAGAAAAGAAACATAAAGCTAATAATAATATAACAAGAAAAGAAAAGAAAATGTAAGAAAATTAAAACTAGTAAAAAAAAAAGAAGAAGAAAAGAAACTTTATAAGAAAAGAAAAAAATTACTAATATTAAAAAAAAATGTTAAATTGAACATTTTAAGCTAATAACTAAAGAGAAAGAAAATAAAGACAAATAGAACATTAGTATTAATAAATAAATAAAATACTAGTAATGTAAAGAACATTAAGCTAATACTTAAAAGAAAAGGACATTAAATTAATATTACAAGAAAAGAAAAGAAAATAAAAATGAATGCTAGAAATATAAGAGAAATTAAATGTAACTATTTGACTCAAATGTGAAATGTAGTATTGATGACTACATTCACATAAATATAAATGTATTATTATAACAATTAATAATATTAACAAGTTGTAATTGCCAAAATATGTTAGCACTAATTTGATGAATGAATTAAAGAAAAAGACAATGTGCTTAGTGTGGATGTGTAAATTAATCAATTAATTAGAAAGATTAAACTAAATGAAGGAAATTGAATAAGAAACAATGTTAACTACACAAATGAAAGAAATACGCAAATTAAAATTGAATTTAACTCGATCACTCCAAAAGAGAGGGAATTGAGTTAGAAGGATCGGGGATCCAAACAAAATATCTGAATTGCTTAGGAATCCTTAAGTTGGGGAAATGTGCTTCAATGGTCCAATCATCGGGTGGTGATCCAAGCAAGGCTTTCAATGTAGGCGTTGGAGGTTCGGATCTCAGTATTTTGGTAGGACTTCGGCGTTGGGACTCGGAATTGCTCGGCAACTCCGCAAAGCTTCCCTCACTAAACCTCTCACTAATTTTCTATTCTTGAAAATATATTAGGGGTACGGTATTTATAAAATTCTTCAACCAATGAGGTGCTGCTACGTTTTGGGACATGTCAGGTCATTTGGAGTTGGCGATCGCCAGGTTCAACATGGCGGTCGCCATGTTTAAAAAAAGTTTCACAAGATTCTAATGGCGGTCGCCACAATGTAAGTTAGTGGTCGCCATGTTGGAAGTGGTGGTCGCCACTTTTGGCTAGGGTTTTCAAGAAGTTCTATTGGTGGTCACCTCAATGAACATGACGATCGCCACTTTGGGAATGACTTGCATAATAAGTTATCGATGGTTCAACAAAATTTTATTTGGTTTGAAGGTTTTTGGACGATTGGGTTCAAGTACTAAGCTTGGATCACTTCTGGATGATCGAACTGAAGCACTATTCTACATGTTTTCATCATCGAATTTACCTAAGATTAGGCGTGGTCAAATTGGGGTGTCTACACCCGCTCATTCAGTAGCCTGCCCACATGACACGTGAGACTATAGGGGCCCACACTCGGAGGTGGGAGAGTCGGCTTTGATACCATTTGTAACACCATGATCCTTTATATGGTAACGATATTGTTCACTTTGGACAAAAACCCTCACGATTTTGTTCTTTTCAGGGGGTTACCAATCCTTGCATTGCTCCTTCCCAAGCACGCTTAATTGCGGAGTTCTGTTAGGGTCTCTACCACCTGAAAAAATACCTCGTTGAATGTAAGATTCTAAAGTTTTTCTTTTATAGCCCAGGGACTCCATTTCCCTAAGGGGTTGAATTGTGATATCTTGGTATCCCACATCGAAAAGGAAGAGGAAGTTCCTGAGTTATAAAAAAAAATCTTGGACCCTTACATAGCAATGAGGCCTTTTTCCAAGCGGTAGAGACCCTAGTAGCACTCCGTAGTTAAGCGTGGTCACGTTGGAGTAATGCAAGAATGTGTGAACTCCTAAGAAGAGAAAAATCGTGAGGCCTTTGCCAAAAGCGGATAATATCGTTGCCATAAGAAGGGTCGTGGTGTTACAACCTAAGGGACATAAAGCTATTTGGGTTATGGTTGACAGACTAACGAAGTCTGCACATTTTCTTCCCACTGGTGTGAGGAATTTCGTGGACAAGTTGAGCAGGTTGTATGTCAATGAGGTTGTTCAGTTGCACGAAGTACCCGTTTCTATTATTTTCGACCAAGACTGCGCTTTACGTCGTGCTTTTGGCAAGTCTTTAGGTAGCTTTGGGGACGAATTTGCTTTTCATCATTACCTTTCATTCTCAGATGGACAGTTAGTCCGAGCGTACTATACAGATTTTGGAGGACATGTTGAGAGCTTATGTGCTTGATTTTTGGAGTTCTTGGAAGTACCATCTATAGTTGGCAGAGTTTGCGTATAACAATAGCTATTAGTCTAACATTGGGATGGCGCCTTTCAAGGCTTTGTATGGCAGGCCGTGTAGGTCACTGGTGTGTTGGACAGATAGTGGAAATGCAGTAGTGTTGGGACCCGACTTAGTGCAAGAAACAACAGAAAAGATTATCATGATTCGCTAACGGTTAATGACGGCCCAAAGTTGCCTGTTTGTTATGCAAAATAGATAAATTTATCTGTTTACAGGGTATTTTCGAGAAAAATCATGCAATTGAACTTTGCGCGTTAAAATTTTTGTTGATGAATCTTGCACTTTAAAATTTATTTTTTAAAATTTTGACTAAAATTTCCTTTATTTTTATCTCATTTTTGTGGAATAATTATCGACTACAAATAGGGGAGCTAACTGGTGTCCTATGTCTATTTCTACTCATACGATCACGTGGGATCTTACATTTGACAGTAAGTTCTACATGATTGTATATATAGCTAGAAAGAGATATGTAATACCATAATTGTGTGGTTAGAAAAGAATATAATTAAGTACTACCTGCAAAAAGAGATATGTAACACCCTAATTATGTGGTTAGAAAAGAATATAAAGTACTAACTATTCCCGCCCCTTCTTGTGGATCCTCTAATTTTTGGAGGTGATATAAACACAAGACATTAAATGCCATATCATGTAGTATTTAAATGTAATCACCATACTATTACTTGCCAAAATAAAAGGGCATGAACAGATGATAAAGTACGACGGAAAATGCGAATCTAGAGCCAAAAAAATGATCAAAACATTACAAAAATTCATGTGGTAATAGTCCAATGCCAATATAACATCAATTCAAAGATGCATGATGTGAATTATGGCAAATTATAAGACACTTCAGAATACCATATAAGCGATATTAATTGATATTTTAAATAATTAAAAATATTTGAAACACGCTAAGTAAATTACTTTTATTTCTCACATACTTAACAAAAATAAGTTAATATTATTCCACCCAAAATAATATGTTTTGCTAAGCTGTAAAATAGAAATACTACATAAGTAATGACATATAACAGTATTCATGTGATCTCATACCTACTTAAGAAAGAAGAATCAGTATTGTTCTATTCATAGTATTTTTATTATATTATTAAATAAAAATATCATATAAAATAATATTATTTGGTGGTACAAGCCTAGTGAATAATTAATAGTATAAATAGAGATGGTGATGGGTCCAAGAAAGTTTCAATGCATTGAATAGGTCATTAATTAACGCCGAACAAGTCGATAATTTTTGTGTTTTGATTTGATATATAGTTTATAAATTATAATTTATAATAAAATTTATAAGTATTTAATAAATATATTAATTTGTAACTAAAATAAAAAATAAATAAAATTTATAATAAAAATTATAAATATTTAAAAATATTTAAATTTAATTATTAAAATTAATAATAAAAAACTAAAAACTAACTCAAAAGTAAACACAACACTATGCGTGGAGTGTACCCAACCACAACGGCTGATTGCAGAAATACCGATGAGGAGGAGATGAGGAGGAGGCCGTTAGAGTTGGTGTCTGTGGTGGCAGAATAATAAATGCTTGGGTGTTGTTGAGTAACCTTTATATTTTTTATTTTTTATTTTTATTTTTAAATTTTTTTGTAAAATAAAAATAAAAATATATTTTATAATTATTTTTATTTTTAAAAAATTGTAAATAATTTTTAAAATTTACAAAATTTTAAAAAATAAAAAAATATGTTTTTATTTGTTTATAAATAAATTTTAATTGAATTCATCAGTAGCCTCCAACTATTACTTTTTAAATATTTATGTTACCAAACATATTTTTATTTTTATTTTTTTATAAACATAAATAAAAATATATTTTTTATTTTTCGTAAATAAAAAATAAAAAATTATAAGCGTTACCAAATGGGCACTGGTGTTTCTTTTAGGAATCAGCTTGTTTTCGATTTGACCAATTTAATTGAGTGTATTTTGAATTTTAAATGTACTTATTTTAATAATTTAATTAATTAATTATATTATTTTCAACGTGTAAATTATTTATAAAAAAATCGAATGCCGTTAATTATTGTGAAAATCACATTTTTATATAAAAAAAAGATTGTCTAGACGTCAAAATTATTTGGTTTAAGATAAATGTAATAAAATAAATAAGCAGAGAATAGATTGGATTACACGGGGACTAATAAAATAAATATTTCAAATTATTAAAATAAATTTATTTTAAACTCAAAATAGGTCGGATTACACTCGTCTAATTCCTTAGGATGGAAACGAAAACTGTGAAAAGAGGAGAGGTCAGCTGGTGTGGAAGCCAAATGATCAAGCAGAGAATTCGTGATGTGATCGGACAGCATAGTTTGGAATTTGAATCGTTTCATTTTTATTGAGTATTTTTTCTTTTAGATAGAAGACGTCTGACTATATTAAATCAAGTCTTAATCTATGCCTAGTCATTTAATATATATATTAAATATTTTATTTACTAAAAATATTAACTTTAAAGAATATTAACTAATAAAAATATTTATTATTAGTCTAAATAAGTGTACTTTTTAAATTATTCTCTTTATTGAAAATTAATATATTAAGAAATTTTGACAAAAAAAAGTTTACATACGATGAAAAAAGCCTTTTAATAAACTTGTTTGGTTTTTGTTATTTTTTTCTTTTTTAGTTTCTTTTTTTCCATTCTAGATTGAATGCCCATATATTTTAAATTTCTCCTGTCACCAGAAACCAAAAATTAAAAAAATTGAACAAAAGAATTTAAGAAGCCCAGAGAAGACGTAGAAGTTTTTTTTGGTCTTTAGTTTTTTTTTTTTAGATTTCTATTTGTTTGGCAAGTTTGACTTTTTGTTTTTTTGCATAATGTTTATTTTGATATAAAATATTTTATTTATTTTTCTGTGTTTAGTTTGATCAAACCCCATAAAAAAAAAAATATATATATATATATAATAAAATATTTTACTTTAATAGGCAAAATTTAATTTAAAAAAAAATCATTTTATAGTGGTAGTGCTAGTGACGGCGATGGAGGTGGTGAAGGCAACAGTAGTGATGGGCCTAATGGCAGCATTTGTAATGGTAGTGGTGGCAATGGTGAGATAATAAATAATAGCGACGACGATAGTAGTAACGGCGGTGGTGGCGACAAGTGGCAACAGTAACTTCTATTTTTTGTAAAAAAATATTTTTATTAGTATATCATCCAAACACTGAAATACAAGAACAAAAATAATTTTGTAAAATACTTTTACATAAAAAGAAAAGGATTTTTAAAATAAACAAAGCCATAGTTTAAAATTAAATTGAATCAACAGCTTAATTGATTTGTACATTTATTTTTAAGAATAAAACTGAATCTTAATAGTATTAGAACATCGAACTGAATTGTGAAACTATAAGAACTGAAACAAATAAACATAGAAGTCGCGCTCCTCCAATGCAAACACATAAATTGAAAAGAACAATTGTATTTCTTTTTCTTTTTTTTTTTTTGATAAGTAGATTGAAAATAAATCTGGAATGATTACTAACAAATAGATTTTTACAAACAATTATTTTAAAATGGCAGGCATTTTTTCAAAAATGAAAAATAAAACAAACTTAACTTTTCGATAATAAATTTAAAAACTCAAACAATTGTAATAAGCATTAACTTAATTATATCCACGTTTAGTTGCATTTTTTAAAAATACATTAAAAAAGATTTAAAAAAGAAATTAAAAAAAAATCGTAACAATTTGAAAAGACAAAATGCCTTCAGTTCTTAAAGTTGAGAATTATTTCTTAGTACACTAAGTTTTTTGTTTTTTGATTTTTTCAAAAAGAAGGAGAAAAGAGAGAAAACGCCTTTAAATCGTTTTTTTTTATATATATAAGCCTTTAAATAGTTTTTAATTTTTTTATTTTTTTATTTTTTTTTATTTTTTCCAGACAAAATTAGAATGGAAACCAAATGAATTTATAAAAACAGAACCGAATCGACCAAGTTTGTCGAGACAACTTTTTTTGTTCAACTGCCCTAGTTTACATGATAAGGTATATATGTGGCTTTTCCGTGCTTGGAGGGCTACGTTTCTTCCTCTTATTCCCACCATTAATGGCCAAATTGCACCTCTTGGGCTTTGGCTAGTAATTTGAACTTGAGTTTTGATAGAGATTGTTTGGCCATTTGATCAAGGTTTGAGATTTGAGAGTTCTTTCATTTTAATTTTAGCTAGCTTTTATGTTCAAAATCTCCTAAGTATCATTAATTACTTAGAGTTAGTGCATACGAGATTTTATTTTGATTTTACTGGCCCCTCGATAGTGTTGAGGTCCATGAAGTCTACATAGACTCGCCACTTTTCATCCATTTTCTTAAATACCACAGTGTTAGCAAGCCAACTGGGATAGTACACCTCTTTGATTGCTCCAGTCTCCTTTAGGCGCTACACTTCCTCGGTTACTGCTGCAACATGGTGCACGGCTGTCTTCCTCGGTTTCTGCATTACCAACTTCTTGTTCGGGTCCACATTCAATCGGTGACTGATTATCTCGTGGTTATCCCCGGGCATTTCATAAGATGTCCACGCAAAGATTTCTTTGTTTTCTATCAAAAACTTTATCAGTTCGGCCTCTTCATGTTCGGCTAAGCTCGATTTGAGTAGAAAGTACTGATCTTTATCTTCTTGACTAATCCAAATTTTCTTCAGGTCCTCAATGACCTTCTCTTTTTCTTTTCAGCTGTAGTTATAGATAGTGGTGTTAGAGGCAAAACTGTCAAGATCATTATTTTTATAAATGATTTTTTTGATAAAAAGTAATTGGACGGACAAACGCCAAAACGGGCTCTAGATAAAATTTTTAATTTCGAATAACCAGAATTAAAACCTGTGCAACCACAGTTAATTTAAAAGAATACTTTTTTACCGGTTAATTTTTCAACTACGATTTTGATTCTGAGTTGAAATTCCCGTAAGACCTTTTACTATATTCTCTTATGCAATTCCCGAATGTAGTGTGTGTTACAATCTATCGAGAACTCATATCGGCAGAACTTGGACAGCTTTAGTCTTGAAGACAAGTTATGAATATGGTTTAGTCTACCCGCATATTTATAAGGCTACAGTAGGGACCTGTGGAGTAATTATGAATCAGATTTCTAGTGTGACACAGATACCTATCTAGCGATTTCTGCAATTGAACAAACTTCATAGCGGTATCTGTAACTATGAAAATCTTGCAGCAGTTTCTACAATTTTCATAAAATACTAAATTACAGTTCATACTACTAAAGAACTATAATTGTACTTTGACCCATAATCTCAAGACCATCTTGCATTGTAATCCTGTTATTAAATACTTAACTCGTTTTTCCATGTTAAGATTCTCGATACCCGCCAATTAAATTTAATTACTGACAATTAATTTAATCGGTATTTTTAAATTCCTTAAGTCTTTCCATTTAGTTTATTTGACCGCTGGATAATCAAATTCACGTACAGGGTTTGGTCTAATTAAAACTTATAAGCTTCCTTAAAGGGATATCGTCAATCCTGATCATTCGAGATGTGGATTCCGTCAATAATTAATATTTACCTTATAAATAATATCGCTATCCAACTCACTAAAAATATAGACCCATATAAGATCATATCCTCTAATGAATCAAAACAATGAATATTTGAATAAACACAAATCAATAATTATTTCAGGAATAAGAGTATAAGTACTATTCATAATAATCTTGGAGTGTGAATTAATTTATATAGTCGTATAAAATTAATTACTCAAATGTGTCTCATTCAATACACACAAAGTGTACTAGTACAGAGATTCAAAGCAGTAGATGACGCTATTATCTGTTTTTCATAACTAAGACAGGCATACTAAAATTCTGTGCTATAGTCGTACCGATAGTATGTCTATTTCTATCTAAACTGTGAACAAAAAACTTATATTGTACAAGAACCTAAAATCTAATTTTCTGTGTGTAAGCAGTACTCTACACACCAGATTAAATACTGTACAGAATATTAAACTTCTATGCATAACATTAAATAAATGATATTACATACATTGCTCATTAAGATTCTTATAAAATAGAAATTAATTTTATCAAAATATAATTGAATACTAAAAATATGATTTTCAGTATACAAACCCTAACAATCTCCAATTTATACTCAAAACTATGCTGCCATACATCTGACTCCCATGCCCTCTACATGACTATTAAAAGTAGCCGGTAAGCTCTTTGTAAAAGGATCTGCAAGGTTGTCTCCTGATGTAATTTTGGTCATAGCAACATTACCCCTCTATACAATTTTTCGTGTTAGGTGATACTTACGCTCAGTGTGCTTTCTTTTGTTGTAGCCTCTTGATTCCTTCGAGTTTGCAACCGCTCCGTTATTGTCACAATAAAGTGTAATAGTCGACTGAACTGAAGGGACCACATCCAAATCCAACAGGAAGTTTCAGAGCCAAACGACCTCCTTGGCTGCTTCAGAAGCTGCCACGTATTCGACCTTCATGGTGAAATCAGTAATGCAGGACTACAAGATACTCCTCAAACTTATAACTGCACCTCCTAAGGTAAACACATATCTTGAGGTAGACTTGCGGGAATCTGTGTCAGCCTAAAAATCTGAGTCTGTGTACCCCAAAGGTACTAGACTGTCTGCCTGATAAACTAATATATAATCCTTAGTTCTTTTTAGGTACTTGATTATATTCTTTACAGCAGTCCACTACTCCTGTCCTAGGTTAGATTGATATCTGCTAACTATGCTAACGGCAAAGTAAATGTCGGGTCTAGTGCAAAGCATAGCATACATGAGGCTTCTTACTGTCGAAGCATAAGGAACCGCCTTTATCTTCTCTATTTCATCAAGTGTCTTAGGCCAGTGATTATTAGATAGAGCGATTCCATGCCTGAAAAAGAGAAATCTTTTCCTAGAATCCTACATGCTAAAATGAGTAAGGATATCATCGATATACTTTACTTGTGATAAGCCTAACATCATTTATTTTTAATCTCACACAAGCTTGATCCCAAGGATGTGACTGTCTTCTCTCAAGTCCTTCATATTGAACTGTCCAAATAATCATACTTTAACCGTAGATAATGCCCCTAAATCGTTTTCGATGAGCAAGATATCGTCTATATAAAGTACTGAAAAGATCACCATGCTTCTGTCACACTTCTTGTATACATAAGACTCATCTGGACTCTGATCAAAATCACAAGATTGGATCATAGTGGATCATAGTGATTCACAGACTGAAAGTACTCTCTAAAGAGGTATTCCTCACCGCGGTTGGATCATAGTGATTTGTTACTTTTACCCAGACGGTTCTCTGCCTCTGTCTTGAATTCTTTGAATTTTTCAAAGTATTCAGACTTACGGTGCATTAGGTAAATGTATCAATACCTTGAGTAGTCATCAATGAAGTTAACAAAATACTCAAAGTCACCTCTAACCCAGATTGTCATAGGACCACACACATAAAAGTGAACCAGTTTTAACATTTTTTTAGCCCTATAGCCTTTAGCCTAAAAGGGCCTTTTGGTCATCTTACCCTCTAAGCAAGATTCACAGACTGAAAGTACTTCCACTTCCAATGAACTCAAAGGTCCATCTGCTACTGGTCTGTTTGTCCTTTTTAGATTAATATGACCGAAGCGTAAGTGCCAAAGAAACATTTGGTTAATTAAGGAAGAAAATTTTCTCTTATATGGTAAATTAGATGTGTTATTCATTTTAGTTAGTTCCAGTGTAGGAGAGATAGGAGATACGACATACAGATCATCTACCAATGTATCAGAACAAATAAAATATTTATTTTTCTTCACAACGACAGAGTCACCAAAATGAATAGAATATTTGTCCTTTATTAAACTCGAGACTGAAATTAAATTTTTTCTAATCGAAGATTCATAAAGAAATTTTTTTTGAAGTAGTATCCAATCTCTACTAAAACTAAAAGTGACATCTCCTACAGCAACTGCTGCCACCATTGTATTATTGCCCATTGTAGACACCCAAATTTGACCATGCCTAATCTTAGGTGAATCCAATGATGAAAACAAGTGAAATGGTGCCTCAATACGATCATCAAAAAGTGATCCAAGCTCAGTATTTGAACCAAGAACCTTCAAACCAATAAAATTTTATCGAACCATCGAAACTTACTGCCAAGTAAGGCGACCGCCAGGTTTATTATGGTGACCGCCAGTAGAACCTCTTGGAAACCCTAGCCAAATATGGCGACCGCCACCTTTTATTATGGCGACCGCCAGCTTGCATCATGGCGACCGCTGTAGAACTTTGTGGAACCTTTCAAAAATATGGCGACCGCCAACTTACATTGTGGCGATCGCCAACTCTAAATGGCCTGACGTGTCCAAAAAATGTGGCAACATCTCATTGGCTGAAAAACTCTATAAATACCGTACCTCTGGTACGTTTTCAAGGACATAATTTGAGTGTGACGTTTTGAGAGTGAAGCTCTGCCGAGGTGCCGAGCAATTTCGAGTCCTGATGCAGAAGCCCTGCTGAAATACCGAGATCCGAGCTTTTTGACGCCTACATTGCAAGTCTTGCTTGGATCACCACATGAGGATTGGACTATCAAAGTACATTCCCCCTAATTTGAGGATTCTTAAACAATTCAGGTATCTCGTTTAGATCTCCGATCATTCTAACTCCATCCCTTCTCTTTTGAAGCGATCTGGTTAAATTCGATTTTCAATTAAAGTATTTCTTTCATTTATATAGTTAATTTTGTTTATTTACTTAATTTTTTTCATTTAATTTAGTTGTTTTAATTAATTTCTTAGCTTATACATTCGCATTAAGCACATTGTCTTTTTTTTTTAATTTATCAATTAGTGCTAACATAATTTGACAATACGACTAAATAATGTCGTTATTGTTATAATAGAAGCACTTATATAAAAATGGTTGTAATTATCAATATTGTACCCATTTAATGCTAATTTTTTTAAATCTTAATTAAATATTTCCTTTATTAGTTAATATTTAATTTAATGCTAATGTGTCTTTTCTTTTCTTTTTCTTGTAATATAGCGTTTATTTAAATGTTCTATTATATTTTCTTAATGTTAATTTAATGCTTTTTTTTTAGCATTCTTTTTCTTGTAATATAGCTTTTATTTAAATATTCTATTATGTTTTTTTAATGTTAATTTAATGCTTTTTTTCTAGCATTTATTTTTCTTATTTTTTTTTCTCTTTTTTCAATATTAGCTTAATGTTCATTTGTTAGCTTTCATTTTCTATTTTTTTTTATAGTAGTGTAATTTTCTTTTCTTGCATTTCATTTTCTTTCTTTTTATTATTAGCTCTAATTTTCTTATTATGCTCCATTTAGTACTTTTTTTATTTTAATGTTAGTGTTTATTTTTTTTAAAGCTCAATTTTTTTTTTTATAGTTCTATTTTCTTTTTCGTAACACTTATTTTTCTTCATTAAACCAAAAAATCATAAAAAATCTTTTAATTTAATTATCATTCTTTAAATGTAATTTTCTTCTCTTTTGTTTTCTTCTCCCTTTATTTTTTTTCTCTCTTTTAAAATATAAATAGTTAACTTTCATTCTCATTAGTTCAATAAGTATTTTCTAACTTCATCATTTTAGTGTAATTCTCTGTTATAAATTTTTTTCTTATTTCATTTTCTTTTAAAATTTTTAAGCTATCTTTTGTCATAACAACCTCATTTTAATTTCTTTGTTAGTAAATTTTCTTTTTAATATAGGATTTTGTTTATGCATATCCCGTTTTGGCATTTAGTATTTTTTTATTAAAAATTCATTATGTTAATGTTAGCTTAGTTTATTTTGGCAATATGCATTATTTTAGTTTCTTCGTTTGAAATTATGTTTAGGATAATTTGATTTATTTTTTTGTTAGCAATTTATGTTTAGGTAATTTTAATAATTGCTAGTATGTTTTTGTTCATTCATTTAAACCATGATAATTTTGATTATTCTTTGAAATTATATGCGGGTATGCTCTATGTATCATTTAGTTAGAAAATATATGCCATATGATTTAGGATTTTATTCCCTTATTTGTTTTGATTTGGAATGCTATATATATATATGTTATGTATTTTTCATATTTAATTTTGGATATTCTTTCTTTGCCTCTATTTTTTTTATTTGTATGTATTTAAAAAATTCTATTAAAGAACCAATGATGATTAGTAGAGGCCAATCTCATGGTTGGGCGAACAGGGTGCCTAACACATTTCTCGATTTGTACCTTAACCCCCGAACTCTCTTTCTCTGGTTAACATTTTCAAAGATCAGTAACTATCTTTATTTTTCTTAATTTTTTTCAAAAACTAAGTAGCGACTCTATTTTCAACAAAAAAGAATTTTTAAAATTTAGTTTTCAAGGTGTTCAGATGTTTTCTAAACATCTTTAAAATCCCCTATTTCTAAAACAATTTCAAAACTCCTAAATCTCAATGCCACAGTATTATCTGGCGACTTCGTTGGGGACTGGTTTCTAAAATCAAATAAGAGGGTTAGACTTAAAAATATCATTGGTTCTTAATAAAGAATTTCTTATTTGTATTTTTGCATGCATATGTATTATTTTTTAAACCCCTCCTACTTGGTTGACCCAACGCCCTGAACGTATATCCGTTTCGGGAATTGTTGGGAAGGCGGATAACCCTTACTGACTGTACGCTATCATATGTGTAGTAAAAGAGTTCGGGCGTACTCCTTGACCATGTTCTGCATGGGAGGTATATACCCGGCTCTATTTAAAAGGTTCCCTGTTCAATTGACCAAAACTGGCCTTTTGCATAAAGTGAACTTAGAACCCCCAATTAGGTGCTACTAACCCTGGTAGGATTATGTATTATTTTGTTTTGTATGTTTTGTTTGGGCTTAAGCTAGTTCTTTTCCCGGGTTCGGCCCGAATTTTTCGTTATCTTTTGATTATATTAGCTTTTCCTTCAAATTTTTATTCAAACTTTGTTTTTCACCATGTTTGGTTCTTACATTGTAGTTTTCTTCTCGGGGTCCCGCCCGTATTTCATTTTAAAGCCTCTAAGGTAGTTTCTCTCCCTTTTGGGTTCTTCCCTGGTCGTTGGTTTTCTCCCCCTTGACATAGGCTTGTTTCTTCTAAACCCTCGAGTCATTTCTTTTAAACCCTTATCATACCCGTGAGAGTTAGTTCTTTACCGTTATGCTGTCTGTTTTTCCTTAGATTTTTTTAGGTCGAACCAGTCCAGTCAGCATAGCTTTGTTTTCTGGCCGGAGTGCTGTCCGTTTTAAACAAACCTTTCCCCTAGAATTTAGTTGATCCCTTTTTTAGCTATCGTGTTGGTTTTTGAGTCATCCTATTGTTATGCTGCCAATATGAGCCCGACAGGGGTATTGTTATAGCTTCCGTGGTAATTTGCTTATGATATCCTATTTTGAGTATTCGGGATTTGTGCTATCTGCCGTCAGAATGCTTGTCCAGAAAGTGTTTGATATTGGTTATTCTACTTTTGGGATCTAGGATTTTTTTGTGAATTTACCATTGGGCCGAAAAGAATACAGTCAACACGTGTTTGGGAAAGATCAGTGACAGGTAGACTTTGTAGGGCAATTACAGATATACAGAGAGCCATAAAGCAGCAGATCCCGGCTCAAGTGCAAATCAGGCACATATATGAGCAATTTAGGCCCGTATCCCCATTGTGAATGGACAACCGGATGACATGAATGAGAATACCGAAGACTTTTGGGATGACAATCAAGTCCCCAATGGACCACAAGTTGTTCTACCACCACCATGGAACCCTCGTCAGATGATAATTGAGGAAGAAAACACTGCATAGTCTAGAGAATCTACACTGATTGAGAAGATCGACAGGATAGAGAAGGTCCTTAGAAAGGCTAAAGGGATCGAAGAATACATGTTAGATGTGAGAGGACTATGTTTGTTCCCAGATGCTAAACTGCTAGAAAAGTTTAAAATGCCAGATATGGGGAAGTTCGACGAAATTGGAGACCCTATAATTCATCTCCGAATGTATGTTGGCACCCTCTCGCCAATGGAAATTGATGACTAGTTGAAAGTTTAGCTCTTTCACCGATCTCTTTCTGGGGCAGCCCAGAAATGATTTCTCTTACTCGACGTAGCAAAGACCAGAACTTAGGAGGATATAGCTACAACTTTCATCAGTCAGTATAGTTACAATGTCCAACTGGACGTAACTACCTGAGAGCTCAAATCGACTCGATAAGAGTATCGGGAGTCTTTCGTTGATTTCTTGACCCGATGGAGGGGTAAGGCTGCCAAAATGACGAACCGACCTTCTGAGAAAGAGTAAGTGAGGATAGTGGTGAAGAACCTACAGTCCCCGTTGAAGCATTATCTGATCACGCAGCCACTCTCCACATTTGAGCAGTTGTTTGATGCTGGGGTTCAGATAGAAGATGCAATCCAATCTGGAGATATTGAGAAAGTTGAACCAAGCTAGAAGCCTAGAAGGACTTTCCCCATAAGTAACCAAAACTAATCTGCTATCACCAACCTGTGTCCGCTCGAACGAGGTAAACTTACTGAACCCATTCTCTTTCGTCTAGCAGTCCAATAATGCCCAACAGTCAGTTAGCAGTTAACAGCAACAAAGGCCAATGAGGGTGTTCACTCCCCTCAACAATTCATTATCCACCGCCCTGAGTTGACTCGTCAAAAAGGGGCTTATCAAGCCATTGGACCCCATGCCTGTTCTTGATCACCTACCGCCGAGGTTAAATTCTTCTCAATACTGCACCTTCCACTAAGGTCACGAGCATTTAACTGATAAATATATGAGGTTGCGTCATGAAATCTAGAATCTCATTGACAACAAAGTGATCCCGCCACCATCCGCTATTCTAAAATTGAACATAACGACTAACCCCTTGCCGAATCATGCCAGGCAAGCTGGGGTAAATTACATGTCTCTAGGGGAATCAGAGGACCCGAGTCAGCACATCTGTTCAGCATACCTGCCATGCCCTCGTGTTTCGGTAATTGAGGATTAGACAGCATGCTCATTCATGATGGTTAGAGACAATCGAGTTAGGAAGGAAGAATGGAATGACAATGCCTGAGAATGGTATCAACCGATAATCTAAATCTACCAACAAGAAGAAGAGCGCAATGAAGAAGATGATTGGCCTTTGGATTACCCATCCCAAGAAAATGGGTTCGGTCACGTGCTCGACGGCATTACCCTTTCCTAACTTTTTGAGAAATAAATATATGTGGATGAAATGCGGTCCTACTGGCTGGTAAGAATCGTGTTAAAATCAGATGGAATAGAGTGGACTAATTTTTGACTACTCGAGAACAGCAAGTAAACTTTATCGAGGAAGACATCTGGGAGGAAGTTGACAATACATGGGCTATAGAAGATGATGAGGAGAGAAAAGGAAGAATGGCAATTGGTGATTTGGGCGATTTGTGGGCGTTTGAAAGCCCTCCGCCTGTGAACGAAGTACGACAGACCAGTGATGAAATAATAGGATTATGGGACCCTAAGAAAGAGATAGAACATCTGACCAGAAGTGGGTGACATTTCAAGACAGCCCAGTTAGAAAAGGGGCAACCAAGTGGGAAAGGAAAGGAGGAAGAACAACAAGAAGAAGATGATGCAGTGTTGAAATAGTTAAAGAAAACATAAGCTAACATCAGCATTTGGGGGCTACTGATGGCCTTGCACAAACACAAGAAAGCTGTGTTAAAGGTTTTGAATAAAGCCAGCGTTCCAGTAGAGGCCACCCTGGAGCAATTGATTGGACTGATCTTGTAAGTCGTTGAACCAAAAATCAATTTCTTCTCTGATAAAGACTTGCCAGCATAGGGGAAAAATCACAACAAATCACTAAACAACACCGTTAAATGCCTGGACAAATGGGTTCCTATGACTCTTATCGATAACGGGTCTTCATTAAATATATGTCCGCTCAGAACAGCACTCTATTTAGGGCTAAAGACGAAGCAATTCACACTAAGCAATCAAGGAGTCCGGGCTCATGACAACACAAGGAGGGATATACTGGGACTGGTGTCGTTTGCGATATCAGTAGAGCCTTTGGAAACATCGGTCGAGTTCCATGCACAAGGTGTATCAGCATCTTTCAACTTGTTGTTAGGTAGACCTTGGTTGCATGACCCAAATGTTCAAGCCGTATCATCTACTCTCTATCAGAAATTGAAATTAATAAGAAATGGGGAAGTTCTGACTATTCACGGGGAGGACAACATTCATCCCCCAAGAGGGGGAGAGGTTACAACTCTGTTGGAAGTTCAGCATAGTGAAGGTGATCTGTTACTTAGTGGTTTTCAATTTGATGAAGCACATGCTATTCAGATGCTGATGAATGAAGAAGAAAGTTATATCAACCCGCGGGCAATAACAATGATGAGAAAAATATCATTTTTTCCTAGTATGGGATTGGGACGTAAGGAGTAGGGAATCTCGAAATCCATTCAGGTATTATCGACTTCGCACCATTTTGGTCTTGGGAATAAGCCAACGGAAGAAGATTTGGAAGGGCCTAAAAAGGGACGAAAGGTCAATTATACCGGAACGCTCAATGGGTACTTCGTCAAGGAAGGAGAATATTTCTCGTATTGTGGCTTTCCAGAGCTGTTGATCGATGAAGAAACCAATCTAAAGTTGCCAGGGTTGGAGATCTTTTTCAGCCATCAGTTGTCTGACACGGAAGAGGAAGAAACAGTGGAAGGAGAAAATGAAGAAAAGAAGGTTTAGGAGGAAGATTGGGCCGACAAGCTTGATGGTACTGACATGGGAATGCTGTTCAATGAAAAGATGGCACAGTTGCAAGTAACCGACTCAGACTGCTTCATGAGGGGCTTCAGCGCACGATTCGATTGCACCAAGCTCATTATTGATGCAATTGCAAAAGAAGTAAAAAATTGGACCATCGAGTCATTTTATGTACATATTGTCTGTTCTAGGTCCAAGTCTGAGTTCGAGTCTGTGATTGAGGGCACATCTGTTTGTGCACCTCCCATTGTCTATGCTTTCGAGTTTGTAATTCCTTCTTCTTTCAATGAAATGAACAAGATTTTCGGTTACTCTGCTTTATTTGATTTATTTCATACGCTTTCTGATGATTTTGAATTCGACGGGAATATTCCCAAAGAAATAAAGTTTCCAATAAAAAGAGAAGAAGAAATGCGTGCCTAACTAATAATTGAAGAAACTTTGTCAATAAATCTGGATAATGAAATTAACCCACAAAATGTGTAAATTGGTTCTTTTTTACCTTCAGTTAAACAAAAACAATTGATAACTTTATTAAAATAATTTAAAGATATGTTTGCATGATCTTACGAGGCTATACAAGGAATCGATTCTGACATTGTCTAACACCATATCCCTCTATACCCCGATGCTAAACCGGTCAAACAAAATTTAAGACGGATTCAGTTAGAATGGGCTATGAAGATCAAAGAAGGAGTTGCTAAACAGATCAATGCCAGATTCCTAATGGTAACTGAGTATCCGAAATGGGTAGCCAACATCGTGCTAGTTTTAAAGAAGGATAGCCGTATCTGAGTTTGCGTAGATTTTTGGAATCTCAACAAGGCTAGCCCAAAAGATGATTTTTTACTGCCACATATTGACGTCTTGGTAGACAGTACAGCAGGGCATGTCTTGTTGTCATTCATGGATGGCTTCTCCGGGTACAACCTAATTCTAATGGTTCCTGAGGACAGAGAAAAGACGACCTTCACTATACCATGGGGAACCTATTGTTATCGTGTAATGCCGTTTGGTTTGAAGAATGCAGGGGCAACTTATCAAAGGGCTGCCACTACCTTATTGCATGACATGATACATAAGGAGGTCGAAGTGTACGTGGATGACATGATAGTCAAGTCTAAGGATCGGGATGGCCACATTGTAGCACTGCAAAAGTTCTTTGAGAGGATTCGAAAGTACAAGATGCGACTCAACCCACAAAAATGCGCCTTCGGGGTTACTGTCGAAAAGATGCTTGGATTTATGATTACTTAAAGGGGTATCGAAGTAAATCCTTTAAAGATCAAGGTAATCTTAGAAATTCCTCATCAAAGAATCAAACGAGAAGCCAGGGGCTTTCTGGGTAAAATACAGTTTATCAGTTGATTCATCGCAAAATTGACAATTACCTGTGAGCCGCTTTTCTGTTTACTGAAGAGAAGTGTTAAGTTCGATTGGGATCAAAAGTGTCAAGACGCCTTTGATGCCGTATGATAGTACTTGCAGAGTCCACCTGTCCTAGCTCCTCTCGAACATGATAGGCCATTGATCCTTTATTTGTCAGTGACTGATTCAACTATGGGATGTATGCTGGCACAAGAAGGCAAAGCTGGGATTGAAAAGGCTATCTACTACTTAAGCAAGAAGATGACATGGTTAGAAATACGTTACACACCACTAGAAAAGACATGTTGGGCCGTGGTTTGGGCTTTTCAAAAATTAAGGCACTACATGCTGTCTTTCACAGTGAACATCATCTCTCGGATGAACCCGTAGAAGTATCTATTTGAAAAGCCAGCATTGACAGGAAGGTTGGCCCGATGGTTGCTGTTATTATCTAAGTTTGATCTCCAATATGCCACCCAAAAGTCAGTCAAAGGTAGAGCAGTGGCAGAATTCTTGGCTGATTAGCCAGTGGAAGGAGGTGAAGACACAGAGTTCCAATTTCCTGACGTACAGGTGATGAAAGTCGAGAATGACAAGTGGACTCTATATTTTGATGGCGCGTCCAATCAATATGGATGTGGAATAAGAGTCCTTCTTGTTACTCCTAACGAATCACACGTACCCTTGTCCTTAAAACTCAAATTTGAAGTAACTAACAATCAGGCCGAGTATGAAGCATGCTTAGCTAGATTGGAGGCAGCCTTAGAACTAGGGACAAGAAAGCTGGAAGTCGTCGGAGATTCGGCACTGGTAGTTTCACAAGCGAGAGGAGAATAGAAAGTCAGGGACTTAACCTTGATTCTTTATCATCAAGAACTAGAGAAGTTAATACCGTGATTTGAATCGATGGTCTTCACCCACATACCAAGACTGTAGAACAAGTTCACCGATGCACTGGCTACCCTAGCATCCATGATTGACATACCACCTGGAGTCCGAATAAGGCCTTTGATAATTGAACAGAAAAGAAAGCTGGCATACGAGACGATAACCGTAATTGAGGAGAGCACTGACAGCCTTCAATGGTATGTTGATATTCATAATTTCGTGGAGAAAGGAGAATACCCCAAGTTTGCCAGCAACAAAGACAAAAGGACAATACGACGAGTATCTATGCAGTTTGTCATTTGCGGTGGTAGACTATATAAACGAGGGTATTCTAGGGTCAATAAGCCGTGTGTCAACATTGAATAAGGCCGAGAGTTGATGAAAGAGATACATGCAGGAGTTTGTGGCCCACACATGAGCGAAAATATGTTAGCCAAGAAAATCCTACGACAAGAATACTTTTGGATGACAACGGAGACAGACTGTGTACAGTTCGTGCGGAGGTGTCATAAATGTTAGATTCACGGGAATCTTATGCATGTTCCCCCGTCTCAGCTGTATAACCTGACGTCATCATGGCCATTCTCAGTATGGGGCATCGATGTAATTAGTAGAGTAACACTAAAGGCGTTAAATGGGCAAGAGTTCATTTTAGAGGCCATTGACTACTTTACCAAGTGGGTGGAAGTAGCTTCCTACTCGGTATTAAAAGCCTCCCATGTTGCTAAGTTTATCAAACAAAACATCATCTGCTGGTACGGAGTCCCACATGAGGTTATCTCAGATAATGGTTCACATTTTCAAGGGGAGATCTTCAAAGAATATCGAATAGTGGCTTATAAATCTTCACCATATCAGTCGCAATCCAACGGAGCAGTTGAGGCAGCAAACAAGAACATCAAGA
>JAOTRH010439631.1:0-33271 GCA_034768845.1 Heliamphora exappendiculata
CATATCACTAGTCTTTTCAATTGAATCTCGGACATTTCAAGAAGTGCTCATTTATCAGTTATCCTGTTTGGTTTGCTTTCTCAAATATGTAAGAAGAAATAATAGCACCTCCTTCTGCGGAAGATCTTGCTTGATAGGTCAATCACTGCAGTGTTATGTGCCGAAAATGGGTTAATTAATTATAGATCCATATATAATGTATATTGGGACTTGGGTGAGAATTAGACAGTTTGGTTATGTGGTTTACTTGTTTTACTTTTTGGGGAAAAATATAAATTGCAGTTTGCTTAGTGCTTGTAGTATTGTTGTTACTGGCGCTCGCCTCGGCAGGCCAAGATGCCTAGGCACACCCGCTCAAGCAACTTGCTGAAAATAGATCACTGGCAATTGTAATGGGAAACTGACTGCTGAAGAGGTTTAATTGAACCTCCAGACAACAGGTTTAACCAAAATTTGTGGACCTTATGAGTCAATTCACAAATTAATTGAACCTCCAGACAACAGGGTTAACTTCGAAGATAACATGGATGAGGTTGGTTTGAGTTGAAGCTGTGCCAATGCTGGTACCTATTTCTCCAGACATGGTTCAGCTCCTTTGTACTCCAGTGGTGGATTGCTATGCCAATTTCTCTGGCCATGGTTCAGCTCCGTGGCCCGCAGGAGTGATGGCATAGTTTTAAAAAGCGGTCGTTTCCGTAATGCCACACCATTACGTAACGACATCGGTGGCCTTTGTTACCGATTATAGCCGATTTTTCAGTTGGCTCTTTATTTTTTACTTTCAACTCTTCAATAGGTTCATTTTTCTTCCATTTTCGTTTATTTCTTCAATATCCATATTGCTAACTATTAAGATTACTGTGAAGATTGAGAAATAAAAGAGAAAACTTGAGAGGGAATTATTGTTGTGGTGAGTGAGAAAGCAACCAGAATTAGAGTTAGCTCCCTTATCACTGTTATTTATATAATGAGAACAAAATATAAAGTACAATTATACCTCTAACTTAACACTTCCCCTCAAGTTGATGCGTGGATATTTCTCATGTCTAATTTGCGTATAATGGAGTGAAATACATTACTATCAAACCTTTTAGTAAAAATATCTACCAACTGATGCTCAGATTTCACAAAAGGCATACAAATTTAACCTTTGCACAGTTTTTCCTTAACGAAATGTTTGTCAATTTCAATATGCTTCGTTCTGTCATGTTGGACCGGGTTATGAGCGATGATGGTAGTTTTCTTGTCACAATATAACTTCATAGGTTTTTCACACTCAATTCCCAAATCCTTTAATAAGATTTGGAACCATATAAGTTTGCAAATACCATGTGTCATAGTCTTCTACTCAACCTCTGCACTTGATCTAGTTACCATTGTCTGCTTTTTATTTCGCCAAGTAACTAGATTGCTTCCTACAAACGTGCAATACTCCGATGTTGACCGCCTATCATCAACTAAACTAGCCCAGTCCGCATTCGTAAATGCTTCTATTTCATGCGACCATGATTACAGAACATAAGTCATTTTCTATGAGTAGACTTAAGATATCGCAAAATAGGGTAACCAGCACTAAGAGGTGCACTACGAGGGTCATGCATGAACTGACTCACAATCCCTACAGTATATGCAACATCAAGTTTGGTATGCGACAGTTACATTAGTCTTCCCACATGTTTCTGAAATCTACCCTTGTTGATAGGTTCTCCATCACCACTATTGAGGTAATGATTATTCTCAATAGGCGAATCTGCTGGTCAACAACCCAACATGCTGCTTTCTTCCAGGAGGACAAGAATATACTTTATTTGGAAAATGAAAATGCCATTATCTGATCTAGCCACCTCAATTCAAAAAAATATTGTAATGCTTCTAGATCTTTCATTTTAAACTCTTTAACTAGACTTGCCTTAAAATGGGACACATATTTTGCATCATTGTCTGTCACAATTATGTCATCAACAAATATAATAAGGATTGTGATCTTATTATTACCATACTCGACAAACCTGGTGTGGGCTGCATGACTCTGTCGATACCCAAATTTTAGCATAGCCTTAAGAATCTGTCAAAACTAGGCTCTAGGAGATTGTTTTAGCCTCTTATAAAGCCTTTTTCAATTTACACACCTTCCTTTCAACTTCGCGGGATGAAAAATCTGGTAGTACATCCATATACTCCTTTTTCTCTAAATTCCCATGAAGGAATGCATTCTTTACATCCAACAATTAGAGAGATCAACCCATATTAGCAGCACAGGACAAGAGCACCCAAACTGAATTCTTTTTTGTTACTGGAGCGAAAGTCCCCTGATAATCAATACATAAGTCTGAGTAAAGCCCTTAGCAACTAATCTTGCCTTTAATCTTTTAACTGACCTATCTGCCTTGTGTTTGACTGTAAATATTGATTTGCACCCACCTGGCTTCTTCTCTTTTGGAAGAGAGATTCTCCTAAGTACTATTCTTTTTCAGAGCTGTCAACTCTTCAATCATAGCTTTTTTCGTTTAGAATCTGCAATAGTTTCTTTCCAACCTCGTGGGATCGATATAGAGGACAAAAAGAGACAAAAAGCATGATATGGGGTTGATAATGAGTCATACGAGACAAAATATCAAATTGGATGTTGAGTACATGTCCTAACGCATTTTCGAAAGGCGATAGGTAAGTCAGAAGTATCAAGATTAATGATAAGAGACTCATTACTTGACGAATCGGTGGAAGAGATTGGAACGGTGGACAAAGATAGCAACTGGCAAGGTAGTAGTGGCACACTAGCAGTCTGATTCTTCTGACGTCGTGAATAAGTATGCAGATCAGTTCTCTCTAATCGTCCAGCAACATCCTACTCTGTTTCCCTCTCACTCGACTCTTCATTCTCCTCCTCAATAGGAATAATGTCTTGCAGTGTATGTAAGATTCAGAAAAACTAACGCTTAGGACTCCTTGTCACACCCTGCTCTCGCAAGGTACTCGACCTGTGCAGTGGGGTATGATCCCGCTGTAGACCCAGCGGCCTCGGGAAAAGGCAAAGCTTAAAACTTTAATAAGAGACAAAACATTTACTTCAAAACAACTACATGCCTTCATAAGATGAAGAAGGTGAACATAAATTTCTAAGGATACACCATCCCAAGGACATACATCACGTCTTTAAAAACAAAACCATCAATTCCTATCATACGATGTTTCTTTAGGTATAAAATTACACTAAAGATGCTAAACCAAAACGACAGCCGACTTCGGCTTCGAAGCAGCATGACTACGCCTATGGTGGGCCAATTTCTAGCCATTCCTGTCATCTACCACCATAGAGGTTACAGGAGAGTGCGCTTAGCATTATCATGAACAGAATAAAAACAATTACTTAGTTAAAGATAAATGAAAACACTTTCTAAAAATTGTTCATCACAGTTTTCACATAAAATGTAAAAATTGATGCATTTGCTTCATCATAAAAATATTACAAGTTATATATAACTTTCTCAATATGACAAAAAGTGTCTTGGCTTAATCGCCACAATTTAACGAAACCGCTTTCCCATAACCAAACCCAAATCCTAATAGTGTCCAAGTAGTTGTCAACCTCACGATCGAGAGTTTTGATGGTACTGTTACCTCAATTCTCAATTCACGTATAGCAACATGATGGAATGAGGGCTACTCTCTACCAAGCATGAGTGGTCTGTGCTATAACTTGGGACTCAGCCCAAAAGCCTTTAAAGGCAAAAATCCTCGCTCAACGAGAAACCTCCTCTATAGGGACAAATTAAAAACTCATAGTTGGGTAACCTTTCCTAACGAGATATAAAGGGCCAAAAACTCTTATAACTTCGCTCTTTAGAACAACGCAACATTGACAACATTTTATAAAAACATCTTTCATATACATGCTTCTTCAAAAGATCATAGATAGCACATTTGAATTGAAAATATTGTGGCGTTTGATAAAACAGAAATTTCATGCTATCATTCATCAAAACTTGTCATAGTTCAAAACATGTGCATCGAAGCATTTTAAAGTATTATTCACAGATTTTTGTTCAAGATAATGGTTAAGCACTCTCACTTTATCTTATATGTGGAAAACACGAGCCTTCTCCAAAGAGCTAGACTTGACCTCTGGGTTACAAATTCTCCGTGCCTAACAAGTGAAACACAATTTAACCGTAAATGCGGGATTCTACCATTTTGAACGTAAAGTACCAAAATGATGCGGACTTTTGAATGATTCTACGGTCTTTAGGGACCATGGTTATACCTCCTTTTTAGAACTAAAAGATACTAAACACATGCTCAAACCTTAGCTTGCTTAAGGATTTAACTTGACCATTTTTATCACTTTCTTCTAAATATTCAGCAACGTAATTGCAACTTACAGCAAGTTTTTGAGGTACTTAAACCTTAAATTGGGTTATGGTTTTTGGTCACAAAATAGATTAAAACATTCTCTACAACTCTCATGAAGGACACTTAGGCTAAATCATAAGGCTTCTAGGTGATTTGGCTTCCACAAAGGAAAACGATTCAGCATCACTTTATAATTTGCTGCGAAAAAGACTCTCAGAAGGCTGGCCACGGGTTTGGGGCATCAAAACAGATTCTTTTAGGCTGAATTTTGGATATGTTTTAAGTTAAGATGTCCTCTAAATTTCTTCTGAAGGATGCTCAGGGTGGTTCTTAAAAAAATATTTGAGAAATAACTCATTTAAGAAAGTGGGTCTAATCATCATTTTAAAACTCAGCAGAGGTGAACCTTCAACAGAAAGAACAGAGAGTTCAAAAATCATTTGAGGGATCAAACAGAGGCTTATGGACCTGATTTTTGGGCAACATTTAGATAGAAATGTCCCTAACATTTCTCATGAAGAACACTTTTGGAATAAGTCACTAAAAATAGGGGTTTTGGGCTACACAAAAAGGTTTGACAGCAAGCTATTTTAGTCATTGAACATGAACAATAAATTACAAAGAGGTTTTGACCATCCAAATCTCAACAAAAGAGGCTCATTTTTGGTGGGTAGATAGATAAACATATTAGTTACAACTTTCGTAAAGAAACCGAAGCTCAGTTCTCGTTCTAAAATAGGATTTTCACCTCTGCAACAGAGGCTGCCCTAAAAATGACATGTTTTGGTAGAAAAATTATATTTCAAGTTTATAGACTCAAATCAATTCAAACCAATTTTGTATGAAAGATAATACAAAAAACTAAATCTGGACATAAAACACAAGCTCAAATGACTTTTCTATATTTAGTTATGATTTTTCAAAAGTAGGTCCAGCAAGCAGAATTTTTGAATAAGAACACCTCTCAAGAGCCTAGCTTCATCTCTACATGCATGGCTTTGATTTGGTTTATTTTTTGACATGCCATATGATTTGAGATGAGATTGGAGATTTGTGAGGAAGATTAGATTCAGATTTTGAAGGATATTTGTTAGTAGTAGCTTATTATTATTATTATTATCATTATTATTATCATTATTATTATTATTGTGTGTGTGGTTGCGTAGTTGTAATGATGTTTTCTCATTTTAATATAAATAAGTATGCTTGTCTATCCAGTTGGATACGGTTTTTCATTATTCTCTTTCTAATAACATGGTATCGGAGCTACCATGAAACCCTAGCCTTAATGAAACCCTAACCCTAACCCTAGCCTCCAACAGTTGCCGATAGCCACCCCAGCCGCCGACCACCCTTAATCCTTGAACAGTGCTTACGACTAACACCCAGCCTACGACTATCACCCAGCCGCCTTCATCAGTACCGACAACCCAGCCGATGACCTCCCACAGTGTCGACGACCTCACCACACCCAGCCGACGACCTCTCATAGTGCCGAAGACCTCACCACACCCAGCACCAGTGACCGACGACCTCTCGACAGCCACTCTCGACCACCCTCAGCCCCATAACAGTGTCGACGAACCTCCCCTTCGCTTGCACGAGTGTCGATAACCCCTTACTAGTGCCAAAAGCCCTATCTCAGGCCTTCAACAGTGCCGACAGCCCTTGTCTGCCTCCCTCCAGCGCCAGCGACTACTCTTCTCCTTTTATCCAGCATCGAAATCCACGTTTCTTCTCTATACCAGTGCCGAAAACCCTTCTCCACTTCTCCAGTCCAGCCGACTGCAACTTTTGACACCCTAGCTTCTCTCGGTGCCTCCCTTCTTGCTAGGTGATCGGTGTATGACCTATCCGACTCTCTGTTTCTGCCTCTAGTTGTTCTGACAGCCCAATGACAAAACCCTAACTGCTGGTTTGAGGGTCTAGGGGCTGCTACAGTATTTGTTTTATGGAGATGAATTGAATGTGTGTTTAGCGGTCAAGATATGAGTGATTGAAGGTGTGATTTAGTTTTATTGCTTGTTGGTGTGATTGCTCGTGATTCCTTGAGATTTTCCATTAAAATATTGAGATGTCGACGGAAAGTTCAACAAGAGTTAAAGAATCTCCAGTGAGAATTGATAAACGAGGAATCACGGATGCATTTTCATCATCCACACGATTAGTGGATTCGAAGTTGACTAGACCGCAAACATACGTCTTATGGAAGAAGAAGGTTTACTGATAGTTGAAGGTATGAAAAAAGAAGATCACTTGTTCGAAGATCCTCCGGAGAAGGGATCTGATGAGTATAAGAGATGGAAGCGAGATGACGCATGATTACTGAGTAAGATGTTGAATTCAATGGAGTCCTCCGTTGAGATTTTGGTGGCTAATGCAACAACTGTTCGAGAGGTGTGGACCATAATCGAGGAGACATTTGTCTCAACTAATGACATGTCCAGGTTATATGATGTGATGCGGAGTATAATTCAGCTTCAACAGGGAGGCTGCTCTTTTCCAGATTATTTTACAGAATTCAAGGTATTAGCAGATGAGTATGATCGGTTGGTCCCTTTTACAAACCGATACGAGGTTTTTAGAGAACAGAGGATGCAGCTTTTAGTAGTTTGCTTCCTAGCTAGGGTGAACTAGCAACTTGACTCAGCACGCTCCCAGATTTTGGCTGGGTCTGACATTCCATCCTTATCTGAGGTATTCCGATGGATGAGCAGAGCGATTAGTAGAGAAGGGCCTCGTGGTCCTACTACTGATCATAGTGACCATACAACCATAGGGGCATTTCGTGGCGGCAGTCGAGGTGGTTTTCGTGGTAGAGATCGTGATGGCGGCCGCAGTGATGGAGGTCGAGGGGGTAGAGGCCGTGATGGAGGACTAGATAGAGGTCGAGGTAGACGTGACACCAGGTCCTGCTACTATTGTGGAGAGCAGAGACATTTACTGAGCTCGTGTTGGAAGCTACATGGGCGTCCTACATCCTCTGTGGCCAATGCAGTGGCCGAGTATGATGCTCCTCCTTCTGCTGAGAGGCGTACGATAGATATGACGCAGGAAGAATATGATCAGTTCATTCAGATGCGGATTGGGAACACGGCTGATACGTCATCTGCCACAGTTGCAGGTAATCCAGCTGCATGTATGGCCACCCCCAGATCATGGGTGATAGATTCGGGTGCTTCTGCCCATATGATCAATCTATAGGTACTTTTTCATCTTATCAGTTGACCTCTGCACACAGTGGGGTGATTGTAGCCAATGGAGGAACTTTGGAGGTGAAAGGGCAGGGAGTAGCTACTCTATCTCCATCCATTATACTCTATGATGTCTTACATACTCCTGCTAATCTGTTTAACTTACTATCTGTGAGTCGTATTACCAGGGATCTGAACTGCTCAGTCACTTTCTTTTCTGATCATTGTGTTTTTCAGGATCTAGTTTTGAGAAATACTATCAGTAGAGGACGGGTGGTAGGTGGCCTGTATGTGCTGGATGAGACTTTGGATGTTGCATTCTTTGGGCGATCGTCTTAGATATTGGATATACATTGTCGACTGGGTCATCCTTCTTTGCAAAGTTTAAAGAGACTATGTCCTAATTTAAGTCAGGTTACACAATTAGAATGTGAGTAGAGTGGATTTGCTAAGCACTTACGTGTGCCATATGTGTCCTGACAGAATAATAGAACCATGAGTCCTTTCTTGTTAGTTCACTCAGATATCTGGGGCCCGTGTCTTGTCACATCTTTATTTGATTTTCGGTATTTTGTGATTTTTGTTGATAACTATTCTCGCTTATCTTTATCTTCTGAAAAAGAAGTCTGAATTACCTACTGTGTTTACTGTCTTTTATAATGAAGTTTACACTCAATTTGGCACAACTATAAAAATTCTCCATAGTGATAATGGCGGTGAGTATATTGGTGGCTTGATGGGTTCATACCTACGTACACACGGGATTATTCGCTAGACATCATGTCCTGACACACCTCAACATAATGGGGTGGCTGAGAGAAAGAATGAAGTCTTATAGAAACTGCACGTGCCTTGATATTTCATATGCAGGTTTCCAAAGTATTATGGGGTAAAACTGTAATGACTGCATGTTATCTTATTAATAGATTGCCCTCTTCTATCCTCCATGGTGCTACACCCTTATCAGTGTTACTTCCTCAGCAGATTCCTTTTTCCTTATTACTCAAGATTTTTGGGTGTGTTTGCTATGTGAGAGATACCAGACCAAATGTGACAAAGTTGGATGCTCGCGTATTAAAGTGTATCTTCATGGGATATCCTAAAACCCAGAAAGAATATAGGTGTTATAGTCCTGCCTTGCGACGATTTATTGTTTTCCGAGATGTGGTATTTGTTGAATCTACTCCGTTCTATGGCTCAGCCACTCCATATGTCTCCTGTGTTGATAATGGTTTAGATTAGATTCTGCTGTATCCGTCCTCTCCTGACTTACTAGTGGCATCTTCTCCTGTGACTATTCCTCCGGTTGATCTTCCCGCGCAGTCTCCCCCTGCTGCCTCAGAGGTACCTGATCTTTCATCATCCTCCGACTCCTCAGTATCACCAGGCTCCACCACCTTTCCTCTACTCGAGTTAGTATCTCCTCAGCCGGATCCACCCTCTGATCAGGTAAGTAATCCTCCTATTGCTTTACGTAAATCTTATCATAGTTGCAGAGATCATCCCTTATATACTACATCCTATCATGGTTTATCTGCTACTTTCCAGCAGGGTATTACTACATTTGATCAGCATACGTTGCCTTGTTCTGTTATAGATGCTCTTTCTCATCCATGTTGGCGCAAGGCTATGATTGAGGAAATGAATGCTTTTAAGGCTAATAATACGTGGGACCTGGTAAGTCTTCCTCTTGGGAAGACTGCGATTGGCTGTAAGTGGGTCTATGCAGTAAAACTTCATTATGATGGCACTCTTGAGCGTTTGAAGGCTCGTTTAGTAGCCAAGGGCTATACTCAGACTTATGGCCTTGACTACTTTGATACCTTTTTGCCTGTTGCGAAGATGGCCTCCATTCGTCTGTTCTTATCTCTAGTTGCATCCCATCAGTGGCCTTTATATCAGCTCGATGTGAAGAATGCCTTTCTTCATGGTGATTTGGAGGAAGAGATTTATATGGAGCAACCACCTGGCTTTGTTGCTTAGGGGGGGTCCCCTAATCAGGTATGTCGCTTAAAGCGCTCCTTATATGGTCTGAAGCAGTTTTCCCGGGCCTGGTTTGGCCGTTTCAGTTCTGTAGTACATGCGTTTGGTCTTCAGCAATCAGCAAAGGATCATACTGTATTCTTTTGTCATACCTCAGCAGGCTGCATATTACTTGTCGTCTATGTAGATGATATTGTTATTACTGGTAGTGACAGTGGAGAGACTGCTGAGCTTAAATCATTTTTGGGCACGAAGTTTCAGACAAAAGATCTTGGTGAACTTTAATATTTCCTGGGCATTGAAGTAACCAGGAATAAAAAAGGTGTTCATTTCTCAGCGGAAGTATGTTTTTGATATTTTGGAGCGTGCAGGCTATATGAATGCCAAATGAGTAGATTCACCTATGGAGACTAATGTCAAACTAGAACCAAAGGAAGAAGTGCCTCTTTCTGACCCGGACCAGTATTGCCGTACAGTGGGTTAACTGAATTATCTTACTACGATGACTCTTTCAGATATTGCTTATCCAGCGAGTGTAGTAAGTCAGTTTTTGTCTGATCCCCGTGTTTTTCATTGGCAAGCGGTGTTACGCATTCTTTGGTATTTGCACAAAAACCTGGGGATTGGCATCCAATTTTCTGGTCATGGCAATGTGGGTATGGAAGGGTACTTTGACGTTGATTAGGCTGGCTGCACTTTTGACAGGAGATCTACATCTGGTTACTCTTTGTTGGTGGAAACTTGGTTTCTTAGAAGAGCAAGAAACAGACTGTGGTATCCAGGTCTAGTGCTGAGATTGAATACCGGGTTATGGCTCTAGCTACTGCTGAGATTATGTGGTTTCAGCAGATTTTGACAGAGTTATACTTTCCTCTTATAGGATTGGCTAAACTTTGGGTTGATAATACATTTGCTATTTATATTGCCACAAATCCCGTCTTTCATGAGAGAACGAAGCATATCGAAGTTGATTGCCATTTTATTCGTGCGGAATATTAGAAAAGCGTTGTTAAATTTGTTTCTATTCCTACCGGCGAACAAGTTGCAGATATTTTCATTAAAGTATTACCGGGTCCGCGTGTCTCATATTTATGTAACAAGCTGGGCATGGTGGATATATATGTTCCAGCTTGAGGGGGGTGTTAATAGTAGCTTATTATTATTATTATTATCATTATTGTTATTATTGTGTGTGTGGTTGCGTAATTGTAATGATATTTTTCCATTTTAATATAAATAAGTGTGTTCGCCTATCCAGTTGGATACGGTTTCACATTATTCTCTTTCTAATAACATATTTACTTGAGTTTGCTTATTTCTCAACCTTTAAGATAGGACTTAGCTTTAAAAGACCTCTCCAACCTCTTCCTTGTCTTCTTCCTTCTTTCTTTCTTCTTTTTTTCTCTCTCTCTCTCCTTCTCCCTCTCTATGGCAAAAAATAAAAGAAGCTTGGGAGGGATGAGGTTGGTTCCTTTTTATGGAGGAGCTTAGTGGGTAAAGCTTTCTTGAGAGGCTTTGCTAACATAGGGTTTATTTGACTCAACCTTGGTTTGCAAAGCTTGGCCACCAAGTTTGGGCACAAGCCCCAAGGTGGTCGGCCACTTGGGTTTTCCTTTTTTTAAAAATAATTTTCTTTTATTTTATTGTAAAAGAATTTCAGAAAAAATTCTCATAGGTTCGTTTTTTAAGTTTTTCGGGCCTAATTCTTGATTTAGCTTGATTTGAAATTTTAACCATAATATTAGGGTTATATTGATCTCACTTTATCCCGTGTCTCGGGCTCGAGAAGGTTAGAAGGCTAGATCAGCTCTTCGGACATAAATTAGGTATGAGAATTCGTTCATTTTTAGATGTACTTTCTTTTCTATTCATATTTTGAGTATGGGTTATTACACTCCTAAGTAGGCGACATCTCTTTCAATCTATATGTTTCCCCCGGAAGAGATGTCTTTGGGGGGCAAAAAAAAGAATGTTTCCCAAAAAGTAACATTCATACTTATAAAAACCTTACGAGTGGTTGGAGTATAGCATTTATAACTTTTTGGGGGTAGCAGAGTAGCCAATGAAGATATATTTAACGGCCTGAGAATCTAATTTGCCACCCTGGTGTTTAGCTGCATGGACAAAGTACACCCAAAAATCCGGGGCGGAAGATAAGAGATAGATGGAGACTTGGGAAGAAGCTCCAAAAGGTTTTTGAATTAACCGACACTAGAGGCCAGACGATTAATAAGATAGGCAGCGGTAAGGACAGCCTCACTCCAGAACGACTTGGGAACATGCGTATTAAAGAGAGGAGAATAGGCAACCTCAAGAAGATTGGCGATTTTTTGCGTTCCGCAACTCCATTTTGTTTAGGAGTGCATATACAATTTGTTTGGAAAGGAATATCATGAGCCTTTAGATATGCGCGAAAACCACATCAAGATACTCAGTCTCATTACCAGTACGAAGAATCTTGATGTTGGCATCAAATTGGGTACGCACCGTTTGATGAAAATTTTGAAAACACGAAAAAACTTCACTCTTAGTGCGAAGTAAATATACCCAAGTGACACAGGAATAACAGTTAATAAAAGTCATAAACCACCAATAAGCAAAAATATAAGTAATTGGTGAAGGGAGCCAAGCATTAAAATGGATAATCATAAATGAAAAATCACCGTGTTTATTAACTGAAGGATAAATAGACTATTTATGCTTTGCAAGTTCACAAGCCTCACACAAAAAAAGTACTTCTAGAACAATGTTTAACTAAAGAAGGAAAAAGTTTCTCTAAACCCCAAAAGAAGGATGACCCAAACGACAATGCAACTGATGTAACTGCAAAAGTAATGTTTCGGTATCTACATGTAGAGTCTGGCCAGATGGGAAAGGTGAAAGAAAAGAGAAAGACGGAACATCCAGTAAGTATAGTACATCATGCGCACTGTCACTGCCTATCGCTCTCCGTCACTACCTAAAACACACAATGAGTGGGAAAAAAAAGTTACAAAACAGTTTAATGAATTGGTAAGATAATTAATAGACAAGAGGTTAGTAGAAAAATTGGGAACATAAAGAACAAACGAGAGAGAAATTGAAGAAGTGCAATGGATAGAACTTTTTCCATGTATAGAGGATAAAGACCTATCGACTATTCGGACGTTAGAGTAAGAGGAAAACAAAGTGGAAGGGCCAGTCATATAATCAGTGGCACTTGAGTCAATGATCTATGGAATATGAGAGGTAACAACACTAAGTGCACTAGGAGAAATACATGAGTCAACAAAGTTGGAGGAAGTGGAGGCAATAGAAGGAGAGATGTCAACACGAGCCATTAGGCGCTTGAGAGTAGTCAACTCAACCTCAGAAAGGGGGCCAGTCTCACTAGATGAGCCGGTGGAGTTCTCAAAAAGATGAGCGTAGGAGCGTATAGGACCTCCACGTCCCTAAGAAGGGCGGTCGTGTAAAATCTGGTAGTGGTCGATAAAATTAGGAATGAAATGATTAGTGAAATGGTAGGGGTTGCACCAATTGAAGATAAGTTGAGAGAAAATAGATTAAGGTAGTTTGGAAACATACAACGTAGATCAGTTGATGCAGTAGTAAGAAAAAGTGACAAGATCATAAGTAGTGAAAACATTAGGGGGAGGAGTAGACCTAAATTGACATGGGATGCAATATTAAAAAATGATATAAATTTATTAAAAATAACTGAAGATGTTTTTAACAGATTAGAATAACGTAAAAGGATTCATGTAGTTGATTCCAATTGATTGGGACAAAGGCCTGTTTTAGTTTGGTTTGGTTTGGTCTGGTTGATAATATGATGAAACTTACCATAATGCTTACAACGGAATTGGTCTCGAGCTATAGGTCCACTCTTCTCCCCAGATTTGAAATGACTTGTAACGACCCGAGTAGACTACTGGCTCAATAATTTGAATAAAGAGTTTAGCAATGCAGCTCAAAAGCTTAAGCCTAAGTTATTAGTAGTAGTCTATAAGTTTCTTTATATACTAGACATAATTCCTCTATCTCACCGATTTGGGATGGGGTATCACAATATCCCCAATCAAATACACGATGCTCTGGTCGCGTGTCCTAAGTTCTTCCCATGATTGAGATGTAGATAGTAGCCCATTAGCGGACACAAAGCAGCCCATTAGTGTGCACAAAGTATATAATCCCGGGATCTTTATCCCTCTCTAGAGCCTTTACTCCTCTATCCACATCGCCATGGAGCCCCACATGAAAACCAAGGTTGGCTCTGATACCATTTATAACAACCCAAGTGGACTTCTAATCCAATAACTTGATAAAGAGTCTAAGAACACGGCCCAAAATACTGAAGCCCAAGCTATTAGTAGTAGCCCACAAGTTTCTTTATATATCATACTTAATTTTTATTTCACACTGATGTGGGATGGGGTATCACAATATTCCCCCTCAAATACGGTACACCCTCGTCGCATGACCCAAGTTCTTTCCCTGGTTGAGATGTGGATAGCAGCTCATTAATGGACACAATGCAGCCTATAAACGTGCACAAGGTATACAATTTCGGGGTTTCTACCCCTCTCTGAAGCTTCTACTCTTCTATCCACAGTGCCACGGAGCCCGAACGGGACCATGATTTGCTCTGATACCGTTTATAATGAACTAAGTGGACTACTAGTCTAATAACTTGAATAAAGAGCCTAGCAACGGGGCCCAAAATCTTAAGTCCAAATTATTAGTAGTAGTTCACAAGTTTCTTTATATACCAGACATAATTCCTATATCTCGCCGATGTGGGATGGGGTATAGGAATTATATCTATATAAAGAAACTTGTGGGCTACTACTAATAACTTAGTTTTAAGTTTTTGGGTTGCGTTGTTAAGCTCTTTATTCAAGTTTTTGGACCACTAGTCCACTTGGATCATTACGTGACTAAGCTGGCTTGTTCGAGTGAGAGACGTGACAATCAATATAGAACGCTCCTAATTAAAAAAAGAAACCATAGCATGATGTCGGCTCTCTTCCTGTTGAACATGAGCATACGCGATATGCCTGCCTCAAAGTAGGAAAGGGTTCTCGACCCAAAATCTAAACACAGATGGGATCATATTCCACCATTTATGGGGATAAGAAAATCATAAACCCTCTTCTTTTCCACCATCTTCCGAAAGGCAACAACATCAGTAGGATAAATAGCCTTAAAATCCTGATAATAATCAATCTCGTTCCACAGACTAGTCAACTTGCCAAAATAATGGGCCAGAGACTGGTCTTTCTGATCTAATCCACATAGCTTCTTCCTTAATTCATAGTGCTAAACATCATTGCTAGTCTGGGAATAAATTTGAGCGGCAGCAGACCAAATCTTATGTGCCATATTCAGAAGTAAAAAGCTGTAAATAACGGAGGGTTGCATAGAATGTAATAACCATGATATGACAAGAGCATTTTCTTATATCCACCGTGTGCGAGAAGGCCTCACAACTGTGGGCTGTTTAGTTTCACCAGTAATATACTCAAATACGCCGCGAGCAGTAATGGCTAAACTTGGGGCACAAAACCAAATCAAATAATTGCTACCATCTAACTTAACAGTACTGATCTGAAGAGACAGACTATCAGTAGGAGATCTTGAACGAAGCAATTTGGTGTCTTCATGGCTACCAGAAAGCTTTCCAGTATTAGACATGATAGGTTGCAACCGACGAGTCAACCCAGTGTCCTTGTGACCACCAGAAAGCTTGCTAGTATCAGACATGGCCATAGAGAACCAAGAACCAGTAGTAAGAGAGCAAAGGAATCAATGAACGTTGTAGCGGACGCGAATCAAAGTAGAGTTGAATCATGAGAGAACCAAAAATACTCATAATATGTAACGCCCCGATTCCGTAATAATAAAAATCCGAGAAAAGTAGTAAAAGCAAGAACCTGATTTAAGAAACTGCTCGACAAGGGAAGCCAAATTTCAAATTTTCTTGTCAAACATGAGGGTAAAAGAACTAATTTTTCTTTGTAAGGAACTCTCAAAACAGCCCATTTATACCCCAAAATCATTTCATAAAAGCCCCGTTTTTAAAACAAAGTTCAATAAAATGGCACCAAGCGGAGTCCGCTCGAGCGGGCTCCCCACCGCTCGAGCAGTGAGGCACCCGAGAGCTCACTGTCCAAAAGTCTGAAAATTTTTCTAAGTGTTGAAAAGTCACTCATTTTCCTCATCTTTGGAACATAGTTTTAGATGGGCAAGCTTATGAAGTAAAACATACATTTAATAATGAAATAATCTCTCTCGATCAAAAAACACTAAATCAAACCTTCAAGATCATAATATTTCATTCAAATCAAGGAATTCAACCCATCAAACGAGTCTAGCGCCCTCACATGCATACGAATCATGAATATACGACCTTAGAGCCTTACAATTCGGGTATTTTAACCCAAAAGACATTAAACCAAGTGCTCAAAAACAAAAATTACACTTACACTTCCATTTCTCAAAAGATGCTATCAAAGAGTGTAATTCTATCAACTACTCAAAAAAGGTCCCGCGACCATCCACCTTACCTCAACACTTTCTTCCTGCTATTACCTGAAATGTTGTTAAACAATATGAGCTGAGACTCGTAGGAAAAAGACTAATAATGAACATATGCATAACATGCGATGATGCTTATGCGGGATGCAACATATAAATTTCTCCAAAACTAATTCTCCCAAATCAATCTCCCGTCGCATAACCGAGTTTTCAAGTAAAGATTTTAGTTCAAAGTTTGATGATCTTAGTTGAGCTAACCATTACGTCCTATCACCCCACCGCTGCCCAACCAACCCAATGTGTTCCATAATCTATAACTATTCATTCCATTCAAAAGTAACTTGCCAACCCAATTCATTCATTGATTTAATTAAGTACCAAAGCCGGACAACGCCTATAGATCTAGGCGTATTTATTGCCATAGGCCACGCAAAGCCCGAAGAATAAATACCCATTCTATAGTTCGACACAAAGAGCACACGCTTTCAATTTTTCTCAAAAACGTCGATGGGTGGGCCGTCCAAGAGCACGCTTTTACAGGGATTAACCCGAAGAAAGGCCTTACTTTACATTACTCAAGTTTTTGGTCTTTCACCGAGGATCAACTCGTGCCCAAACTTAATCAACTCGTTCCCAAATTTAATCATTCAATTCGATCACATGGCACTTTAATTATATTGTATTCATTAACAACCAATACGAGTCTAATCGTCAACCTGGTTCCTCTCGCCATACCCAACACCATTAAGGTTTTAATCTCAACCACCCCATGTTTTCCCATAATTCATATATTCAATTACAAGGGCTCAACACCCCAAGTTAACCTTTCATACGATTCAAATTCACGATTTATCAGCACCCATCATCTTCACGTATCATAAAAATTCATGTAAGATATATATGCGTTAAGACCCATGGCTTAGTCCAAGTGGTCTATTCCCTTGGTTTTCAAAGGTGAGGTCTTGGCTTCGAGTTGATGGAGTAGCATTAACCCAATGGTATAAGGTGTTTGCCTCCAAATGGAGGTTAGGGATTCAAGCTTTGCAAGGGATAAGGTGTGAGGTGTAATGGGTGTGTGAGTTTAGCTGTTAAAAAAAAAGATATATATATTATAGGTTAATACAACCCTAATTTGTCTAATATTTACATCAATTTCATCATATAGATTCCTTAGCCCCAAAAGCCTCAATTTTCATGGTTTTAATCTCAAATGCAAACCCTAACCCATCATTTTTCAATCCCGATGAAATCCAATGACAACAAGATAGAATCATGTTAAACTATCCATAAATCTAAGATTTAATATCCTTTAACATCAAACCCTAACCTAGGGCTTCGAAAACACCATTTTCATACATTTTTGTTCATATAATCCAAAACATAACTCATATCACATAGATACTCAAGGATAGCCATAGATCTTACCTTTTTAAAGCTCTAGCACCAAGAAAACCACTCTAGCAAGCTCCAATCACAAGAATCTCCAACTGAATGGCGAGAAACAAGCCTCCAATGCCAAGTTCGAGTCTCCAACAGGTATTCGATCAAGAGGGAAGCAAGGAATCACCTCAAGAGAGGAAAAGAGAGCTCCAAGAACCCTCCAAACCCAACTCTAGGTCTCAACTTCTATTCTATAGAGAGAGGAAAGAAAGGAATGAGAGAAAAAAAGCTAACCTCCGACTTAAAAGTCTGTTTGTCGACAGTCCGCTCGAGCGGACCCCCCCACTGCTCGAGCGGTTCCCACTTACCCAAACTCTCTGTTACCTGTCCGCTCGAGCGGGCTCTCCATCGCTCGACCTGTTATCGCTGGGTGAAAACCCGAACAAAAGACGCGAAACTAAACCAAAACATAAGCTAAACACTTCACAGCAATATTCTCATGCACTACTAAATATTCAATCGTTGTTAGCAACATTAACATGCTCAAGTTTTTATTCTCACTTACATATTCAACCGTTTTCCATCGAGTTTAACATAATATAGTTTCATTAATCCTTGTAAATAAAAAAAATCGGGTCCCTACATAATATGCAAATTAACTCATACCAGATCACTACAAGCCAAAAAAGGATGAAGGGGACAGCTGCAAATCCTAGCTGCCACAACAAATCTGCAAAAAATCACAGGGCCACCCTAGCCGCAACTCGTGGGAGTTCACAAACAACCAAGGAGGGCCAACCCACACTGATTCGAGCCTGAAGAAATCGATAAAACCAGAACAAGTCGCGCAAACCCTAACTGTGATGTTGAAAGAGGGAAGAAGTCGAACAAAAAACATAGCCGTGCTTTGAAATCAACCAAAGATCAACAATAGAGTTGATTTGAGCCTTGTAGAACTCTAATCGGCACCCATGGGAGGCAAACAACCTATCGATTGAAGCTGAAAAAGTCGCAAAACACGATTCGTGAAGAACATAGCAGTTGACACCCAAAAAGGAAGAAAAAAATGGAAAAAAATATCAAACGATCGAGAAAGAAAAGGGAAAAATCATGATCCTAATGATCAGGATTAATGTAAAGACTATGAAATAAAAGAGAAAGGTTCAGATAGAATTATTGTTGTGGTAAAGCTTTAGAGAGAATTATTGTTGTGGTGAATGAGAGCAATCCTGAATTAGAGCTAGCTCTCTTATTACTGTTATTTATATAAAGAGATCAAAGTACAAAGTATAATTGTACCTCGAACTTAACACTAACAACCAAATAGCATGTTTGATTAGAGATTCATGTTTTTTGAAGATTCAACATCCATGGATTTGAATTTTCTGAGGTTCGACAATGGGCATAAAAATATGGTAGTCAAGTTTTCAAGTGCTCAATGTTTTTGAAGAAAATTATTCAAGATTCATGCGTGTTTACAACCAAAAATTGAAAAATTATATTTTTTCATTAAAAAAAAGAACTCTGCAAATTAATGTTTAAACAACAATATAAAGTTTGGAATAGTGAACTCAAAATTAAAGTTTAAACTGCAAGTCAAATAATACTTGACTAAACACAATACTTTGTAGCTATTTAAAAAATTAAATGACATTTAAGTTAAGTATTAGGGAGTTATAACACAAATTCATTAATTATTACATAAAAATAATTAAAACTATTTATTAAAACTAGACCTAGCATAAAAATTACGGCATATATTGAATCCTATCTAGAAAGTAAACAAAATTTACAAAGAATCATTTTAAACTTCAATAAATATAATTTTGGAATAAAAATGTGTATCAATTATTTTTCATTTTGTGCAAAAAACAAAATTACGGCTTCGGTTACAGCTACCGTTAAGCTACGACCGTTACGTCCCGAAACTGTGTCATAGCCACTGTTACCATTACCATTATAGCCACTATTATTGCTATTCAAAAACTATCGGTGATGGCCTAGACTAGAGTTCAAGATCTTTGAGGAAGAAGAAAATGAGTATAGATGATTGTTGTGCTGGCATTTATGAAGCAGGGATATGAACACATACACGGGACACAATGATTTCAAAAAAATTAAGACACTGACACAGCGGGACTACGGCAAAATTTTTTATTTATTTATAAATATAATTACCTCATGTTTATAAATAGAATATCCACAAACAAATAAAAATAAGTAATCATCTAAATTATTTCAATGCACCGTTTTAATAAAAGAAACATCAATTGGACACACCTGTCCTATGCCAAAAATTAATATTAAAATTATTGTTCCAATTATTATTAGACCATGAAAAATTCTTTATATAATTTCACTAGAACTCTACTCGTGTCCTGTGGCATCTCCAATATTTGGACACACATGTTCTACCCTTGTCCGATGTCTTGTCCTACATAAAAATAAAAATAAAAATAAAATGTCTGACACGTGTCCGACACCTATTTTGAAACCTATTTTGGTGTGTCCGCTCTTCTTAGGTTGGCATTCTCTCTATCAATTGAAATAGATTGTGAAGAAAAAAAATATTTGAAAAGGAAGTAGATATCTCCCTATTTTTGAGACTATTAACAAAGCCATTAAAGGAAAAAGAAGATAAAGTAATGGAAAATGTATTTAGGTGTCTTCAGAGACTTAGACCCATGTACCGGATTTAAAACAAATCGCCTTTAACTACCAAGCTTGCTAATCATTCATGTGAACATTTCCCAATATATTATGGATAAAAGCTACCAGCATAAATGAATTAAAAAAAGGTGAGTGCCTTGGCAATCATTTGGGCAGTAGTGCAAGCTCATTGTCTATGCACCTAAGGCCATTTTAACAAATATGGTTTGTAGCGTTACTAATGTCATCTCTTGAACAAATGAATTATACTTAATACCCTAATGAAATTGTAATTTCATGCTACTCAACTGAAGTGACAAACAGATCTTGGGTGACTTGTAGTTCTATTACTACCTCATGCATGGTAAGACATTTTCTTCTCTTTTCTTTTCTGATGGAAACACATCAATAATGACTTGGAGAATATGTAAAATTTTATATCTGTAATTGGTGATGTGAGGACCACAACTGTGTTTTACATATTTTGATATCTTCCTAGGTAACCCAGCCCTGCCTAATAAATAAAGAGATCAACAAAAATAGAAGAAACTTTGTTGTTTATTTAGATGGTGCATTTTATTTCCTGTTTTTGTTGCATAATTGGAATGGAGAGAATATTGGCTAACTATACTTATGCATCTGTTCACTTCAAATGAGAGAATAATATCGCAAAGCTACTAGTGCATCCATGCTTAGTGTTACTTTAAGGATTTTTTTTGGGCTGTAATGAATTGCAGTGTATGGATGTTATTATATATGCTGTATGTGAATAATTTTTTGAAGCATTTGAGTGCTTGGTTGAGAAGAAAGGAACACAAATAAAGAATTGAAAATGTTTTGAAGATTGTAATCTTGTGTTTGTAACATGTTTTAATGGTAACGTGCATGGTGATGCTGAAGCGGGTATAATAGACTAGGAGCAGGAGTCGTTATATTTTTTTTTGTTTTTTTTATAAATTTACAATTGAGAATTCAAAATATCTTGCCTAGATTATGAAGATTAGTGGAGTAGATTCTAAGTTTTGTGGAGTTTTCTTAAGGGCAAGGAGTTGGTTTTGGGTGAACAGAATTGATAAAATGGATGAAAAGCAAACTTTTTTGTGTCAGCACCTATGGTAATTTTAAGGCCCATACTGGAGCATTATGGCAGATACTGTGACGCAATGGTCTGATAATGAATTTTATTCCTGCTGCTAAAGTTTTGCAAACGAGATGGGTATGGCTGATCAGCTGTTACGTCAAAATTGGGAGCTTTTGAAATATTGGTTTTAAACATCCATGGATGAAGTATTGATGAAAACCATGTTTTGTTATTCCATCTGTCTGTCCAGTGTTAAGAGAAAATATCATTTTTTCCCCTTCTAATTGACGCTGCCTTTAGCTTTTCTTTATTTTGTATGATTGGTGTGGAGGTCTCTAAGTTGTGTGAAATTATAGAAAGTATAATGAGAAAAAAAGAAGGCAACACAACCAGATATTTAAAGAACTTATGGTGCAGTATGCATTTTCATCCTCCCAAATTGTTGGAACTTATTGAAGTCGCACAAATATATAAGCTTGGGCTAAAGTTAGGTGGGTATGGGTGTGGGTTTGTGTGTCTTACGGCAGCAAGTTATTTTATTAAATCACAGGCCATTAAATCACAGGCCATCGTGTATTTTCTCTTTCTAATGGTCTATCTTTTGTTTGTGCACACACTTGACTTTAACACGTGAAGTGAACATCATCATTCGTGCTTACTAGTATTTCATTCATTACCCGTGAAAATGACAAGAATTATATTCATTGACATTCCCTTGTTTTGCGTTCATTATTTACCACTTCTAGTTTCTCATGATTGTATTTTTTATGATGTTGTCTGGCATAAAGAAATGGAAATAATGCTCTCCATCTCTGATTAAGGTGAACCAATGTCCCAAGAACATGTGCAGAAGTCAATCCATAATAGGTCTATTTCGGTCACCTGCCCAATTCATTGTTTTCCTACGTGGTTTGGTTCTTTCACTGCATTGATAGAACTGGGAAAATGATCTCTCTATTCACTAGGTGAGTGTAGTTAATAGTAGGATCTTGACTTGAGATATACCATGGTGTATTAGAGTGATAGTATTGTGCCTATTGGTGCTTGTTCTGAAATTTCTTTAAACTAAAGTGAGGCTGATTCTGCTTCAGACATAGGATCAAAATATGCATCTTTCAGGCAGCTATTGGAAATACAATATGTTTTGTTAGCAGTTACTAAATCAGTTTCTATCAGGAGATGTATTCTGCTTAACCAGGGCGTTGGGAAAAAAAATGGTTTTCCTTTTTACGACACTTGCTTGGATTGTCATGGATGGACACATTTCTCAAAGAGGAGATTTTCTCATTGCAGTTTTTTTTTTATTATTATTTATGCAGTCAAGGCATTGAGAAAGTAGCATGGGATGCTTCTGGTGAGAGATTGACTTTATCATATAAAGATGGGGATGAGCTGTACAAGGGTCTTATTGCCATTTATGATGTTAGAAGGAATCCCCTGATTTCTGCGTCATTAATGTGAGTCCAGTGTCTTATCGATGCTGTTTATCTTATGATGTTATAGAGCGTTATTTTTCTATTGCTTATCATTTCTATTAGGTCTAGCTAGTTCAAGGGCAAAATAATACCAAGTACCATTAAAAGGTTGTACATTGTATCTTTAGATAGTTATCATTGATAATTTGTAAGTATTGTACATGAAGGGTACCTTTAGCACATTTCTGATCTATTTTCATTGTTGGATTAATCCAGAGGGTTCATTAGAGGACCTGGAGACAATCCAAGGCCAATCACCTTTTCATTTCATGACAAGTTCAAACAGGGACCATTGCTTTCTGTGGTAAGTCCCTTACATTGTTCTTTTGTCTTCAAACTTTTATCATGTGTTTAGTACCGTCGTTGCATTTTTTTTTTTTGTGGTTACAGTTTTAGTTATATTCTCAGTGACAGGGACATGCACATTTTCGGCTAATGATCTGGTTAATGCCTATGATATGGAGATGCACATTGATATTATAATTTCTTTTGTCAAGTTTATTTGTGCGACAATATAAGCGATCTTATCACTGGATTTGTTCTGCAGCATTGACATATTTGAACTCATTTCACTTGTTTTGCAGTGCTGGAGCAGTGGATTTTGCTGCACCTATCCTCTTATATTTGGTTCACATGTTCTTCCCTAGTCCAGGTAGTTTGCTAATTTTGTAGTTTGCTGCACCTATCCTCTTATATTTGATTTTGTTGAACCTTAATTTTGTGAAACCATACTGTAAATTGCTAATTCTGTCACATGAAGAATTTTGCTTACCAAAGTGGAGTTGCTAAGGCCCTGATTGGAAACTTTGGCTTTTTGGCTTTTTGGTTAAAAACGCCAAAACGCCAAGGTGTTACCCATTTGGCAAAAAACCAAAAAAGTTAAAAAGTCCAATCAAAATACAAATTTCTAGAATATTCTATTTAAACTTCCACTACTTTTAAAATACAATAATACTTTTTATTCACACTACGAATTACATATAATTGTTAATATCAAATATATAGAAGGGTAAAATTGTTCACATTTAACTAAAAGTAAAAAAGTTACCTTTTACCCAAATAACTAACTTCAAAAAAGCTAGTTGAAAATTTAAGTTACTAAACAACCTACTTTAAACATAATATAGCTTTTTGACTAAAAATTCAATAAAATAAAAAATTTAACTTTTAAGCTAGTTGCGAATCTGGCCCTAAAACTAAGCAGCCATTCAGTTCTGCCAAGTGACATGGCTTTTCAATATTCCTTTCTAGGGAAGGTTGCCCGTCCAGCCTAACAAATGGAGCGCACTTTTTCTATGCTCAGCTGCTGTAGAGGCCCGAGAGACCTCAACAACTTGACCTTACCTACCAGCTCTCCAGCAGGTCCTCCTTCGGCCAGTTCTTGGACGTGTTAATACAGTCAATTTGATTTTATTCATATTTTATTTGGATTGGTGTCAAGATTTGAGCTGCTTTGGCGATTGTTATTATGGTCTTGAATTGCCTACATAGAAGTCTGTCTGCTCTTTCATGAAATCTCAATATGGAAAAGGATTGTAGGAACTTGTAATTTGTGTGTGTGTGTGTTAGTTAATGAAACTTATGCATTAGTAAAGTTTTTGTTCCATAATAATTAATTTTATGTATGTTATTACCTGTATATACTTTATTCAAACTACTACAATGTGAATTGGGCCATGGATTATGGCGCCGTCTGGGATAATGTTTATTTGTTTATTTAATTTTATTTATTTTTGACTTTAATATTTTTTTATTATTAGGTCGAATTATTATGCTTTTTGAATATCTTATTAAGATGAACCATAAAAGTAAGCTTTTGAAAAAACTATGGAAAAAGCTTAGAATAAATCAAAATAAACCAATAAGCTAGATTTTACATTGATATATATTTTTAGTGAAATTTTATTCATCTTTTGATGAAGTTTTTTTTAATTTTACAGTTTTTTTTTTATCGAGACAATTTAAAAAATTATTTTTTAATACCAATAATTAAATATAGTCCAGAAATGGCAAAAGACAAGAATAAGTTAAAAATTATAAATTAGCCCAAATGGGGTCTATATATGTATGACTTCCGGACTATTAATCTTTTATATGGCGATTAATAGTATAATTCAGTGCAAACAAATGTGAGATTGACTATTCCGAGAGAGAAGATTAGAAAATATAAGAAATAATGGATCTCAAAATAGATTAGTCAAATATTCTTCTGTGCCATCGTAAAAAAGGAGAATGATTGTTAGGGATCTTTAGATTTTGATGATGATATTTTTAGTAATCATATTGGATTTGTTTAAAAGAAAATAACTTTTGATTTGTTTAAAAGAAAATTGGTTTTATAAAGTTAAACTAAAAAACAGATTGTTAAAACTTAAAAAAAATAGATTGTTAAATCTGTGATTAAAAATAGTTTACAAAAAATAACGAGCTGATGATGATTATTGTATGAAAATTAATAACTTTAAATTCACTTAACTTTGGATTAGGAACAGAATGGAAGTAGAGTAAGGCAAGTGTATCACAGTTTATCCTTAAAGTAGATTTGTCTATCACAATGGTTAACGGATTCTGGTGTATGTCTTTTAAGATTACTTAATCTCTTGCACGCAAAAGAAGCACTGCAATTTGTGTGCACGGTGAACAAAATAGTGCTTGTACTCTCCCTTTTGATTAACTGTATGAATGAATGCAAAAAGGAAAAGCAGTGAAATGGAAGGACCCCGGGGACGTTTATTTAAGGTTGAATAAGCACATGTTTTGATAGGCCCGAACCGGTGCGAACCCTTTGGTCGAACTCACCCCTTGGTAGGTACTTTCTTTCACAAAATTGAGTACCCCCAAGAGGTACACCCTTTAGTCCAATGTTGGCTTATATGTACCTAAGTTCATCATGAACTTCTAATGTGGGACAAGATTTTTTGGCTTCTATATTACTTTATTCAACCATAAAACTTAAGAAGTTATTTTCTCATTCAATACTTAATAGTTTTGATCAACCAGATATATATTCTTAATGTATTCATGGCGGTGGATGCAATACTATTCCGATCCATCTTAATTGATGTATGGATCCCACATTAAAATTAGCTCAAAGTTTGCCAAAGCTTAAGCTATTCAAAACCATTTTTTTAGCAATTCCCCACATGATTGAAAATGACAAAGGAAGGATGGCAAAAGATGCAGACTCAGAGACAGACAAAATAAAAATCATCTGTACGAGGATGTGTGGTTTTTTGCCTTGAACTGTTCGGACTTACTTGCTAATTAGTGCACGCAATGTCTTGAACCGTTCATCCGTTTGTGTAAGCTAAGACAAAAGAATGTCATATAGAATCTTTCCAGGCACTATTTTAGTTTTCATAGTTGTGCTCATTGTGGTCCTTAGCAATCCTGGTTTTCACGAGTGCTTTAGAGAATTCAGTCTGAAAATTCTCATGAAAGCAGTCCCACTTCACATTTACATAGCTGATTTCTTACTAAGAGTATCCTGCTATAGTTTACTTGAATATTTCAACATATAAGAATCATTAAGAGCAAACTTATCCTAAACAATTTACAGGTATCATTGTTTCATCTTAGGAGTGGGTAAGAGACATTAATTCTTCTTAGTAAACTTTTAGTCTCCCACAATTCAGTTATCCTTTTGAACCTAAATCTTGGGATCTCTAGTCAACTAGGTTGGGTTGCCATTTTAGAGACCTTTACGTAATTGTCTATAAACCCATTTCCCTCGATGATTTGTAAACTAGCTCTCTTTTTAACCCGGTGGTTAGCGGATCTGCGATATTATCACTTGACTTTATATAGTCAATAGTGATAACTCCATTTGAGAGCAATTGTTTAACGGTAATTTGTCTATGACAAATGGGTCAAGACTTACCGTTATACATGTTACTTTGCGCCCCTTCAATTGCCGATTGGTTGTCGTAATGTATACAAATTGCGGGTACTGGTTTAAACCACATTGGAATATCTTCTAAAAAATTATGAAGCCACTCTACTTCTTCCCCTGTTTTATCTAAAGTAATAAATTCATATTCCACTATGGATTTTGCGATACACGTTTTCTTGGAAGATTTTCAAGACATTGTTGCACTTTTTAGAGTAAAGACATATTCACTCGTGGATTTGGAGTCTCTAGTATTAGATATTTAGTTCGTGTCGCTGTATCCTTCAAGTATTGCTGGATATCTCATATAGTGCAGTTCATAATTTAGGGTACACCTCAGATATCGAAGAACCCTAATTATAGCCTTCAAATGGTTAGCCCATTGATTACTTGTGTATATACTCAATTTACTAACTGAGTGCGTTATATTAGGTCGTGTACAATTCATTATGTAGATTAGACTACCTATGATTTGAGAATACTCTAGTTGATTAATGTTTTTACCTTTATTTTTGGATAGATGAAGATTCACATCTACTAGTGTTTGAGCTAGACTATTATCATACTTGTTAAACTTTTCAAGTATTTTTTCAATATAGTGAAACAGAGATAGAGTAATTCCAGCAAATGTTAGAGTGATTTTAATTCCTAGTATGACATCTGCAATACTCATATCATTCATGTCAAACTTATTGTTTAACATGTTTTTGGTACCTTTAATAATTTTATTATTGCTACTAATAGTAAGCATATCATCCACATAAAGATAGACAATAACACAACATTTTTCTATTTCTTTAATGTAGACACATTTATCATATTCATTTATGCCGAAACCATTTGACATCATAGCACTGTCAAATTTCTCATGCCATTTCTTTGGTACTTACTTTAAATCATATAATGATTTAATAAGCTTGCACACATTTTCTTCTTGTTCAAGAACAACAAAACCTTCTAGTTGTTCCATTTAATTTTCTCGTCCATCTCACCATTTAATGTTGGGAATTTTGGCTTAAATCTTGTTTCAGTTGGAATAGACTTTTAATCTATCATGTTACTAAATTTTAACCACAACAATTTGACTTTATTAAGAGTTCTGAAGACTGTAGATTTGTACGAGTTTGATTAGTATTGAACTTGATTAGCACAAGTATGATTAGATTATGTCTTTATTTCTCTCCTATAAATGTGATTGCATGTTTAGATAATTAGTGTATGCAAGTTATTTGAGGGAGAGAATTTATGAGAGTTGAGTAATTTCTAATTTCTTTTTCATATATTGAATTTTTTCACCCGTGGACGTAGGTAAATTATCGAACCACGTAAAATTTGTCTCTTTATGTTCGTTTCTGATTAATCTGGGCCTTTCTTGCACAACAAGTGGTATAAGAGTTTTAGTTAAAGTTGGTCTTTTACTCTTTTCTGAGAATCTTGATAGCCAAATCTGTCTCTTTGAATTTGTTTGTGATTATCCTGGGGTCTTTAGTATTATTTTTGCTGATTTAGATTTGTTTTCACCATTTTTTATCTTTCTGAATTCAATCATGATATTAGATTTGACCAGTTCTGCTTTTAAAATTCAATTTTTCCTTATTAGAGCTTAAAATGGTTGGTTTAGTTGTTTTCAAGCGTAGAATATTGTTTGTGGTGAAGCTTGAGAATTTGATAGCTGAATATGTCGAGGATTTTGTTTGTTGGGCTCGAGTTGATTATTTGTATTTATGATTTATATTTGAATGATCATCTATTTGAATCATTTGAAAAAGTCAAAGGTTTGAGGGTTTTGTAGCGAATGCAGCCTGTTTTGTTCGTCTAGAGGAACCTATTTTGCTAATCATGAGGAGTTTGATTTTCAGTCAAAGTTTGTCATCAGATGAAATTTTTCAATAGATAACTTTTGTATCAATTATCCAGTTGTATTTGTTGATGGAGAATATGATGACAGTTTGTATGACAAGATGTGTTATTTAGGTCAAGTCTCAATACGGTTTGAATTTGACAAAATTTGGTAATTTGAGTAGCCGCTCTACCTGGTTCACATTTGGTATGGACGTAATGCGTGCATCTGTTTGTATTTTGTTTAGTTTTTTAATCAGGCACCTCCAGGTGCATTTGGCATCTTAAGACAAATTTGGAGACAGTATCAATCTGTCAATATGTCCAATTTAAAGTTTTAGATACCTCAGGTGAATTTGGTGCCATATAGTGCATTCAGAGGTAGAGTTAAATCTGTCGATTTGTTTGATTCAGAAATTTGAGCACTTTTAGTGCATTTGGAGGTGGTATTGATATGTTAATTTGTTTGGGATATAAATTCTCGCAAATGTAGAGATTGTTAAAATTTTTAGCTTAAATCCTGTTTGAGTTTTGATAGACTTCTAGTCTATCATATTACTAAATTTTAGCCACAACAATTTGACCTTATTAAGAGTTCTAAAGACTATGAATTTGCACGAGTTTGATCAGTATTGAACTTGATTAGCACAAGTAGATTAGGTCTCTATTTCTCTCTTATAAATGTGATTGTATGCTCAGATAATTAGTGTACCCAAATTGTTTTAGGGAGAGAATTTGTAGGAATTCGATCTCTTTTTATTTTGAGGGTTAATTAAAACTTGTTATGAGATCTCATGTGGGAGATGGAAATAGGTTTAAGTGTGCGAAGGAATTAAAATTTTATCTTGGTAACGGTAATCATATGCTTGGTATTGTATAAGGATAATTATTGAGGATTATTTCAATGAGTTTTGAGACGTTTTGATAAACTTCAAAATTTTATATAATCCTTTTCTTCGGATTCCAACATAGCGGTGATCCCTCGAGCAGTCACGAGTCCGCTAGAGCAGACGGTCAGTAGATAGTTTTTTAAAAGGCACGAGCGAGTCTTTTTTTCCCATTCTCTCTTCTGCTCTCTCACGCTCTATAAAACTCAAACCTTAAGCCCTAGAATTAGATTTGGAGCTCCCCTGAGCTCTTTTTACCTTTTATTGATAGATTCCTCATGCTTTCCTCTCGATTATTGGTCGTTGGAGGATGATTCTACGAGTTGAAAGCTCCCTCCTTACTAAACGGTTGGTAATTTGCTTCGTTAGAGTTTGTTAGAGCTTGGTTGCTTATGAATTCGTCGTCTAAGAGGTAAGATCTAAAGACTAATCTTGATTTTTATATGTATATAAGTTGTATATTTTTTAGACTCACATAAAAGTATGATATTAATGGGTTTAAGCATGATTTATGTTAAATCTATCTCATTGTTGTCGTTAGAAATGCTTTAATTTGGAATATGAGGAGTTAGGGTTTTGGTTGGGTTGAATCTTGAACAAATTGGGGTTTTTTGGGTTGGCGAACTCAAATTGTTAAATTGACTTAATTTTTTATAAATTAGAAGTTGTGTTAACCTATTCAAGTATAAATTTTATGAAATTTGAAAAAATGTGAAAATCCTGAAATGGTAGGTTAGGAATTATGAACAAATCATGTGGGTTTGATGAAATGTGAAAAGCATGTAATGATTGATTGGGGGTTTTGGATTAATTAAACCCGAATGTAAAGTAAATGAGAACCAAAGTGTGTGTTTAATAACTTAACCTTAAGTGTGTTAGGTGTTGACGAGAGGAACCTTATTTGGGTTGGACTTGCATTGGTTTTAATATAAATGGCTTAATTAAAGTATCATATGAATGGATTGGATAATTAAGTTTGAGCACAAGTTGCTCATCGGTGAAAAGTCAAAAACTTGTGCAATGTAAGGTTGGCCTTTCTATCGGGTTAATCCCCGTAAAAGCGTGCTCTTGGGCGGCCCACCCATCAGTATTTTTGAGAGAAACCAAAAATATTTGGTCTCTATGTCGGGTATAAAATAGGTATTTATCTTTTGGACCTCGCGTGGCGTGATTGTGATAACTACGCCTAGGTCTATAGGCGCTGTCCAGGCCTGGAACTTAATTAAATCAAGAATTGGTTGGCATTTGAAAAACCTTGGTTAATAATTGAGAGTAATTGAAAGTAAGAAAATCATAAATGGGATTAGGTTTGCAAAATCTTAATTGAACTATTGAGAATTGTGATAAATGTGAAAGGTAATTGGGAACGTAAAAACATTGAAACGATTTGAAAGGAATAGGGAAGTGAAAGGGATAAAACCGTGGTGCTGTGGTCAAAAATAGAGTTGGTTTGCTTATGAAAACCCAGTTATGTGAATGAAAACTTGTTTGAAAATAAATTTAATTTATTGATAAAACTGTTGGAGGCAAAACTGTCAAGATCATTATTTTTGTAAACGATTTTTGAAAAAATTAACTGGACGGATAAACGTCAAAACATGCTATAGATAAAACTTTTGATGATAAATGATCAAAATAAAACCTGGGCAACCACAATTATTTTAGAAGAATACATTTTTATCAGTCGAATCTTCAACTACGATTTGAATTCGAGTTGAAACTCATGTCAGATCTTCTACTGCATTCTCTTATGCGATTATTGAATGTAGAGTGGGTCACAATCTGTCAAAAATGCGTACCGGTAGAACTTAGACAGTTTTAGTCTCAGAAGACAAGTTATGAAACTAGTTCAGCCTACTCGCATATTTATAGGGCTACAGTAGGGACTTTTGGAGTAATTATGAGCAAGATTTTCAGTGGAACACATACACCTATTAGCATACTGGTATGAAACTGACACATTTTGGTAGAAATGTTATATTGCAAGTTTTACTCACTCAAATCGGTTCAAATAAATTTTTAGATGAAAGATAACATAAAACTTAGGTTTGGATATAAAGAACACACTCAGATTAGTTTTCTATCTTTAGTTATGATTTTTCAAAGTTCAGGTTAAAGTGCTCAAAATCACAAATCTTAGGCCTAACTTAGTTTCTAGCCATCTAGCATGTTGTGTATCAAGATTTGGTTCCTTTTCTTTGCATGCTTATATCATACACTTATATATCAATAGTTCAGAACTCATATAAGTCATCAAACTCATTAAATTCAACATGCACACACATATCTTATTACAAGAAGTATGAACAGTTCCTAGTTTCTAGTATAACGTCTTTGTCTTCTATAGTTTGATTCTTATTTTTTATTTTATTTTCTGAGATGGATTGAGGGAGTTTATGGTGGATTTAACCATAGAGTTTTGAAGTGTTTACTTACCTTAGAAAGGTTAGATGATGGTAGGTGGCGGACTAAGACTTAGCTTTTAATCTCTCTTGGTCTTCAAAGACCTCCTTCTCTCGGACCTTTCTTCTTCTTTTTCTCCTTTCTTTTTTTTTCTCTCAAACTTTAAAGAATACTTATGGACTCACAAATCTGGTTTCTCTCTCTCTCTCTCTCTCTCTCTATTGCAGAAAATGAGGGGAGAAATGAGGTGTTTGGGTTGCTTTTATAGAAGAAAAGGTTGGTGGGGGACAATCATGGTATGTAGACTTTAATTTAAATTTCTTTTATTTTCATTGGTTGCATGTAGTTTTTGGCCCTTTTAAGAAATTTATTTTCAAATGTTGTAGGTGGGATTTCGGCCAAGGCACTGTTTGGTTGGTTTATGTGCTCAAATTTTGCTTTAATTGCTTATTTAGTGGTATTTTGACACTACATTGTCCAAGAAAGTATTTTTAAAATTCATTTGATATATTTTTTTGGTCTTCTTATTTACTAAAATGAATTATTTTAGTATTGCTGCTGTTGTTGTTGTTGTTGTTATTATTACTATTTTTATTATTATAATAATAATGATTATTATTATTATAGTTTATAAAAATTTTGACAACATTTAATGTTTAAGTGTAGGCAGTTAAGCTACTTTAAACTAGTTTGACAAGATGTGACTTTTTGACTTATTTAAGTATGTAAGAACTTTAATAATGATTTATTTACTTTTGTTAGTTTATAATATTATATTATTATGTATATTCCTTGTGTGAATAATCTTATGTCATAATGATGCTTAATTTGTACATTTATTTTTAATTTTTGGGCTTAAAAAGCAAAAAATGACTTTTTAGCACACACTCCTAAATAGAACCGTCCACTAAGGGGTATTTTTATCATTTTTGTGATTATTTTATTTTGTTTTACTTATTTGTGTTTAAATATTTAATTTAGGGTGTTCATGTGTCAAATTTTAGATTTTTAAAATTTTTTAGTGTACAAAGGGAATTTTGGTTATTTTACCACTTTTATGAAAATTTTTGATTTTTAATTTAATTTTTCATGATAATTACTAAATTTAAATTTGGGAGGTTCTCTCGGTATTAGGATTTGTCTCTTGAGTTTTAGACCTTTTAAGGGTTTTCGAATCGAATTAAGGTTTTGAGTTGAATTAGAGTTTCTAACATTTTTAGCGACCTATGATATCATGGGCTAATCGTTGCCAATACTCGGATTTGACTTGGGTCATTATATGCCCAAAGCACTCTTTTACATGGGTTAACCCGATGGAAGAGTATACTATACATGCGCAAGTTTTTGGTATTTCACCGAGTAGCTATTCGAGCCCAAATTAATTATTCAATCAAATCACACAGCACCTTAATTAGATAATTTACATTGAAATCAATACGAGTCCAACCATCAACCCGGTTCCTCTCGTTAAACCCAACACAATTAGGATTCAAATCCTCAACCATTTCAAACTTTCTCATGTTTCACATATTCAGGTTAAAATTGTTAGGAATGTATACTGAAAAGTCATGCTTTTTATGTATTTTATTCTGGATCCCTAGCATATTAATGAGAAACATTTGAGA
>JAOTRH010439642.1:0-33265 GCA_034768845.1 Heliamphora exappendiculata
GTTTTAGACACATTTTTTTACCTTTTATCTCATATTAAAAATATAATACATAAGCCTTGTTTGGAATATTAAAAAAGCTAAGCTTTTAAGTGACTTAGTTAAAAAAAAAAAAGGTTAAATTATTTGAAATAATTTTTAAAAAACTTTTTTCTATTTTATTTTTTATTAAAATATCTAATATTTGTTTACATTTTATTTTTAAATTTGAAATAACAAGATTTTTACTTTTTATTTTAGAGAGTAAAGTTAGCTTTTTATATTAAGGGTATTATTTTCTTTTAAAAAAATTAAATTATTTAAAATGTCAACAATTTTTTTTTCTTAAAAAACATGTAAAAACAAGTTATTATTATTTTTAATGCCAAAGGCTCAAAAAGTGGGCTTTTGAACTCGACATTTGTAGGAGGAGTTGCCACGTCGTAGTCAATTCATCACGTCAACGGTTTAAACATTGACACTTCCAGAGTTCGAACATTGACTTTTTTACCCCTTCGGCTTTCGGCCTCCGATATAACCAAAAAGAAAAGCCGGGCTTTAAAATCTTTGGATGATTGATAAAAAAAAAATATTTGGATGAAAAAAAGAGAATTCAAACAGGTATTGTAAAAAAATATAGTTGGTTATATATATATATATATGAATTTTTCAATATGTCAAAAACCTTTTCAAAAAATTATTCTTTTTTTTGAAAAGTATAAAAAATTAAGGCATTCTCATAATATTTTGTCGGCCATCAAATCAAAAGATGAATAGGAGTTTCAAACGCAAACAGTATCCTTTAAGGTCTTGTAACTCCTCGAATACTCATACAGTGCCTCATTAATGCACTGTTCAAAGTCAAAAGTTTTTGTACTGTTTATTTTTTATTTTTTTTTTCATTTAAAATCCGAAGCCAATCCGCTTCTATATAAGTAAAGTGTTGTTTATTCAAATATTTAAATTTGATTGTTTATATTGATTGTTTGTTTGTGTAATTCTTGTCAAGCTTCTTGTATTTGGGCCTGATTTTATATCAAAGCCAGTTAATATATTTAGTTACATGAATTTATCGTCGTGTTAGAAGGAATTACTCAATAACATGACTTAGGAATAGAGTATTGTAAGTCTGTATTTTGTCTATAAAGCCAAAGACATCTATATATATATATATATATATATATATAAATATTTTTGATTGCTTTTTCCATAAACTAATTTAAAGCTGGACTATTTGATATAATAAAAAATTTCATTTGACTTTTTATTCTTTTTTTAAAAGAAAAAACATATTCACACGTTAAACAAATTGAAAGCTGCTAAATGAACACATACATTTACTAGGTACACCCTCAACATAATAATATTAAGATCTTTGTGCACAGTTCGTAAATATTTGTACCTGTAGTTATCAAAACAGTGTTTGCATTTAGAATTCTATCTTTTTATATACGGAGTCATTGCACAAAATGATAACATTGTTCCTCAAAAAAATCAAATATCTTCTAAAAATAAAGTCAAAAAGACATTTTTGATCACCTTAGCGCCAAAAACATTAACGTATATTCTTTCGTTTGGCTACTGTTTTAAGCTAATTTAAAATTAGTCATTTAGTTTTCGACTTAAAACTTAAAAAGTAAAAAAAATTTATTTTTTAACTCACAGTTTTTAATCTATTTGTTTTTAGGTTTTTTAATTTTTCTTATAACAATTTTTAATTTTACCATTATACATATAAAAGTATATAAATTCTAACTAAGCAATCATATTCTAATCCATCTAGATTGAAGGATAATCATAAAATTTTATATTGAATTTATTTAATCTTTTTAGTAGTTTAAAAGTTACTATTTTCTCAATCAAACGCACTTTTTAACTATTTAATTTAAAATAATTTAAAATTAAAAAATTCGTTTAAAGCCTCAAACGATATTCTCATGGTACACCTTCGTGACTCATCCATCCGTTGTCGTTTTAGCCGACAAGTTAGAAGTAGACGCAAGGTGAGAACCCACGATGGAAGCCATTTTTCAAAGTTCCACCTTTTCAATTTTTAGAGACGGTAAGTTAATTTTTACACTCTTTTCTGAATTAAAATACTTATTTTTGTTTTTCTATATTGAAATTATTAAGTAATAAATGTTACATTAAAGGGTAATTTTATAATTCCCCATGTAAAAGGATAAAAATAGAGTGAATTTATAAAACATATGTTTAAAAGTCCTTTTCTCCCAAGAATTGTTTGTTATTTTGAATAAAATTAAATAAGATAAGAAAAAATTAATAATTATGAGAGTTTTACATGTCTTTTATATATCTAAGAATTATGCATAAAATTATATATATAGTAAAAAATTTAGTTTATATTTAGATAAATAAAAAAAAAGATAAAAATTATAAAATTATTTCTAATTATTAAATAAAAAATAAAAAATAATTCAAAATTTAGTACTAATAATATCAAAATGACCCAATATTTTTAATATCACAAATAAAGAATTAACAATCTCTTACTTATAGTATTATTAGTATATGTCCTCCAATATGAATACGAAACTCTTATAAGTTAGAGTAATACTATATATACAGACAATCAATTATAGACCAATCATAAAAATTGAGTCCTCACTATTTGTAATTAATAAATTTTGATGGTCCTTCATTGTTCTCTTAGTCCAATTCCTTTTCCTTTAAATTTGAGTTCAACTCAATAGTTCGAACCTTTAATATTATGAAACATATTAAAAATATTATTTATATAAAAAAACAATCTAATTAGAAATTAATAGTCACATGATCAATTTATATATTTCTATTATACAAAAAGAGGATCGTATTGTAATCTAGATAAAATTGAATATGTTAAAAGAAATAAATAATACTGTAAGTTACACACACATATATTAAAATTAGGAGATTATAGAATGCATTATGTGTGTAGTAAAAAAATTTAGATCACTTTTGATTAAAGTATGATAAAAAATATAATAAGTATTGTAGAGTTATTTTTTACCATTAAATCTATGTTTAGGCTAGTTTATTTTTGTGGCATTTTGGCTTAAAACCAAAAAACAATTGATTTGGCTTATTAGATTTTTAAATTATTTTTTAAATTTTTTCTACATGATTTGACATTTATTTTTTTACAAAAAAATCAAAAAATCTAAAAATCACTAAAAAAAATTATTCCAAACACAGGCTAAATAACGAGTGAAGATAATTTGAAATCCGATTCTAATAACAGCAAAAGATCTTGACATTACTAATACTATAAATAAAAAATTAATAATTCATTATCAATTGGACAAATAAACACATTATTGCGATACAAACGCAGAATTAGTTATCATATAATACCAAAAAATCCAATTCGGTATGGCCTGTTCCTTGATGCAAACATGCCAAAAATGACAAATATGACCATGTTTTTTTTAAAATATTATCATAAAACTACTCCTATCCAATTAATTTTAATTTTTTACAAGCATATTTTTCTTAATATACTTTATAGCATGAATAGTTTAAATTCCCAAAATAAATCCAATTTGAACACACTACCCTGTTTGGGTTATATATATATATAGTTTTTTTCTAAATTTGTTTTCGTCTTTTGACTAAATTTTTTTATTTTTTTGAATTGTCTCGATGAGATAAAATGAAAAGTAAAAATTTTTAATTGAGAGATGAAATAAGTTTTCTAAAGATGAAAATATGCAAGATAAAATTTAGGGTAAATTACATTGACCTCCCCTGAAGTTTCTGATAAAAATAGAAATTTCTCGTGTGGTTTCAAAAATATTACTAACCTTCACTCAGATTTATTTTAATATCAAATGGACCAAATTGTTAAAATTTTTAACGAAAATCATCGTTATTGGCCCTGTTTGGATAGTCTTACTTATTTGTTTATTGACTTATAAGTTAAAAAATAAGCTACGTCGTTTGAGTAGTCAAATAAGTCAAAAAATAAATAAGCAAATAAACAAATAAACTCGTTTGGGTAGCCAAATAAGCAAATAAGCTACCTTATAAACCAAATAAACTCGTTTGGATAGCCAAATAAGCAATTAAGCAAATTAGCCAAACAAAATGGCTTAAATATTTTTTTGACATATTTGCTAATAAGCAAATAAGCCGATAATCAAATAAGCAAGAATAATCCAAACGGGGCCATTTCCCCAAAACCATCCCACACCTCAAAACCACCTCCACCCCCAAAACCACTACTGCTGACCGCCGACCCCCATACCGCCATTCCTCTCTCTCACTCACACACACACACACACACACTCTCTCTCTCTCTCTCTCTCCACACCGACTTCCATGAGAGTGGAGGTGATGAAAGCCGGCGACTGTCCGAACCGTTTCTTGAAGTTCTCCTGCGACATCAGCGACGATTTCTCTAACTCCTCGAAATCTTCAAGCCCTTCCTCGATCTCATCTAGATCGAACGTCAGTCTCAACAATTTCTTAGAGTTGCTCTTTCCCATCCATTTCTTTTTCTTTTCGAACAGGCCGCCGAGCCCTAGCATAGATTTTACTCATTTCTCATTCGATTTGGACTTCCTCGAACTGTCGCAGCATCAACAGTACCACGACGGCGAGCAATCGCATGTCACACCGAAAGAGAGACGAGAGAGAGAGAGGGGGCAAAGAGCAGAGAGAGAGAGAGAAAGCAAAGAAAGAGGGACGGTGGTGGTGGTGGCGGTGGCGGCGGCGGTGTAGGGGTCAGCGGTTGACATCGATGTGAGTTTGAGGCGGTGATTTTGGGGTGGGGTGGTTTTGAGAGTGGAGGTGATTTTGGATTGATAACGGTGTTTCTGTTAAAAATTTTAACGATTTAGTTCATTTGATGTTAAAATTTAATTTGATGGGAGATTAATAATTTTTTGAAACGACATAAGAGATTTTTGTTTTTGTCAAAAATCTCAATAGAGGTCAGTGTAATTTATTTTAAAATTTAACTTATTAATTTGTTTTGATTTATTTTTAATTTTTTTAATTTTTGTATTTCGTATAAAATTAATTTTTCAAGTTTGTCTAAATTAGAAGAATGAAAAAGTATGTTAATTAAATTAAACATTAATGTTATTATTAAAAATAAAAATAAATTAAATAAAATAAACAAATAAATAGTGTTAGTGGTAAAATAGTAGTGCTGGTGTAGTAGTAGTGCTGCGATGGTAAAGTTGTAAAATAATTTTAGACATAAAAATAGTAAAAAATATTATTTTTATTAATATTAATTTATTTTTTATTAACTTAAAAAATATTTTTTTATTAATTTTTAATGCATCATACCAAACAATAGATAATTCAAAAAAATATTTTATGTACAAATAAATTGAGTCCAAATAAGTATTAATACGCCTTGTCTATAAAAATATGTTTTATAGGTTCCAGATGTTTTATAGAAAAAATGTAAATTATTTAGAATAATGACTTTTAAAATAATTAGAATAATTAAAATATTTATTTAGTTCTTACTTTTTATTGTTAAGATGTAATGTTTAGAGATGAATTTTTAATTTTTATTTTACTTTTTAAGAATAATATTGAATTTCTTATTAATATAAACTATATGACACAATTAAAAACTATATTATATGAAATGCAAATTAGATTTTTTTTAAAATAGAAAAGTAATAATTATATATAAATAATAAGTACGTGGGTCCCAGCTTGGGAGGAGAAAAAAAAAAGCCTTCCCGGAAACAGCCTCTGCTTTCCCAGTCACTACGCCTTTCCTGGCTGGCTACCGACTAAATTCAATTCTTCAAATATGTCTATCCAAACAGTCCCTACAGTCAAACCTCGCAATCCTGCACTAACGACGGCGGCGGCGATGAAACCAAATTCTCAGTTCCCGACATGATCACAGCAGTGATCTCGCAGATGACCCTCCTCTTTCTCCTCTTTCTCTCTCTACACCTGGGCCTTTCTTCACTCTCCGCAGCCGCCGCCCGTCTCGTCCTAGCCGAGAACGATACCTCGTGTCCTCTCGATTTCGACGTCCTCCGGAGGCTGGCTCAGGGATCGAAACCGACGAAATCCGCCGTTGAGGTCGAGTGCCGGTTCATCCAGCAAGGACTCCGGCTCGTCGAGTCCGAGTACCTCCGGAGCACCAACAATTTTCTGCCCCCGCTCGACTCCGCTGGTTCGTGTTGGAACTCGTACCAGGCCCTGGTCAACTATTTCGTCCCCAACTTCGATATCCGAAAATCCTGCGGATTCGAGACCAATTGGATCGCCGAGGGGTGCATGAACATCACAAACCTGGAAGAATTCGAAGGCAATGTCTCGAAATCGGCCTTGGACGACGTCCTCTCGTCGTGCAATCAGTCGCTCGCCAACAGCTCTCCGTGCGCCTCATGCACCACCAGCCTCTCGAGTCTCCAGGCGTCGTATTTGACCGGTCCCTCTGTCGGAAACCTCTCCGATTGCACGGCGTACCCATCCATTTACGCCGCCGCCGTTGCCAACCAATTCGGTCCGACCGATCAAGGTTCAGCATCATGTCTATTCGGTCTCAATTTTTCTAATTCCACCAATTCAAGTAATAAGCACAGAAGGGTCATAATTTGCGTTGTCGTAATCGGTTGCGGCCTTGTTCTGTTTCTGGGTTTTGGTGGGTTTTGCTTTTTCCGGCGTAGGAAATTCAGGAGGAGAAGAAAGCTTGATAGACGAGAATCGCCCTTGATTGAAATCGATTCATCAATCAAGGAAAGCACAACCTTAATTCGATACACGTTCGATGAAATCAAGAAAGCTACCGAGAATTTCTCCAGGAAGAACATAATCGGGAGAGGAGGGTACGGAAATGTATACAAAGGAGTAATGTCGGATGGTTCTGAAGTTGCATTAAAGAGGTTCAAAAACTGTTCCGAGGCCGGCGACGCCATTTTCGCCCACGAGGTGGAGGTTATCGCCAGCGTCCGCCACGTGAATCTGGTGGCGCTGAGAGGCTATTGCACCGCCACCACCCATTTCGAAGGCCACCAGAGGATAATCGTCTGTGATCTGATGAAGAACGGTAGCCTCCACGACCACATCTTCGGGATGAGGGAGAAGAAGCTCAGTTGGCCAATCCGTCAGAAAATCGCTGTCGGAACAGCTCGTGGGTTGGCGTATTTACATTCCGGTGCCCAACTTGGGATCATCCATAGAGACATCAAAGCCAGCAATATCCTTTTGGACGAGAAATTCGAACCCAAAGTTGCAGATTTCGGGCTCGCCAAGTTCGCGCCGGAAGGGATGTCCCATTTGAGCACCAGAGTCGCCGGCACAATGGGCTATGTCGCTCCCGAATACGCCCTCTACGGCCAATTGACGGAGAGAAGCGACGTTTACAGCTTCGGAGTCGTGTTACTGGAGCTTCTGAGCGGGAAGAAGGCAATCGTAGCGGTTAACGAAGGGCAACCCATTCTTGTGACGGAGTGGGCTTGGTCTCTGGTTCGAAACGAAAGATCTCTGGATGTGATTGAAGATGGGATGCCGGATTTGGGACCGCCGGAAGTGATGGAGAAGTATGTATTAGTGGCGGTTCTTTGTTCTCACCCACAATTATACGCTAGGCCGACGATGGATCAGGTTGTGAAGATTCTGGACATGAATTTGCCGGTTCCGGCGATCCCGGAACACCCTATCTCTCTCATCGCCGACATTGATGACATCGAGAGGTCGGCGAGCAGCAGTGGGTCGGGAAATCTGTCGACTTCCGCCGGGTACAAGCCGTTCACGTATGAAACCCGCCGCATTTGTGGCCGCCATAGGGAGAAAGGGGGGGATTCCGGCGGTGGTGGAAAAAAATTGCCGGCGAGTTTCGCCTGAAATTTGTTGATTTAAGGTTGGTTGGGTGGTTCCTGAAATTGGGATCACAACTTCCGCTGTACAGAAAAATATGGGTGCATAGCTGATAGCACCCTGACATTGGGGCGCGGATTTGGTGGCAGCTTGCACCTTTGCCGAGTTATGATGAGATGAGGTGGGCATGTTATGAAAGTAATTTCGTGGCAACCAACTTGCTGCACAATTTTTAGATAAAAATAATAAATTTATTTTGTACATAAAGGCATTAATTTGGTGTCTGAATGCAGGTAGTTCATATGATTTGTGACTCAATATAAACAAATGGTTCGATAGGCAGATGGCAGACAGAAGCTAACACTAGCATGAGCTAAGCAGCTAACATTATTTCAATTAATTAATCAAGTGGTGTGACACTCAAGGGGTATACCTCTGTGCATAGCTGTTCTATGTTGTAGACATTATGGACAGTTATATTATGAAGATATGCTATGGCCAACATGTCAGCACATTGTAACATGTGTATGTGGCATCATGAGCGATTATTAACGATTACAGAATTTATGCTGAAAGTATTCAAGAAATGACAAGTACTAGCAGCGTGGATTCTCTTTTCTGCACATGTGCCTTAGTAGTTGGAGATGTCCACTACACTATATACTTGTATATGTTAGCAACTGTTAGTAACTGCCACATGCCTATATATGTAGGCATGAGTTGACAGTTTTGACACACAGAATTGTGGCGTGAGTGCTAAGGTATTTTTTTTATATTTTTATTTGGTTGTAATACAAGGGTTGAGACGGTTGTCTTGTAAAATTTTGAGTGCTTATATTTCTTAATTTGTGTGTGTGTCTGCATTTTTTCGTAGCTATGATTGAGTTTTGCTAAACTTAGTGCCATCACAAAATAAATTTTTTTGTACCAAAATTTTGATATTGTGACAATAGCCATGGTTGATTTTTTTTTTTTCTTCAAAGAGAAATTGAAGATTAGTTTATCATATTGGTCTCTCTCTCTCTCTCTCTCTCTCTCTCTCTCTCTTCTCTTCTCTTTTTTTTTCCTTCATTTTTTACAGTTCACAAAAAATTTTGAAATAAAAAATAATAAACTTAAACATTATCAAATAAGTTTAAAACTTTTCCTGCCTAAGTATCTCTCTATTTGATCAACTGATGCACCTATATAGATAAATGGAGGGTGTTTGACAAAAGTTTTTGAGTTAGTTTTTATTTTTTGGTTGTTAATTTTAATACTTTTGTTATAAATTATATTTATTTTTTTGTTTATTTTAATTACAAAATAACATATTCATTAAATATTCATAATTTTAATTATAAATTATAATTTATAAAATATTAATTCCAACAATTTCAAACATTTATATAACTCAACACCTTTCCTTATCAGCCCATGTAAGATAGGTTGTCACACTTTTTTTTTCTTTTTTTGTAAGATCCCATATACACGCGCACGAAGTGTATATAAATATGAATTTAAAAAGTAAAATAATTAAAAATAATAATACAGTTCAATTTTTAAAGTAAATAATGAAAGAGAAAATTTAAGGAACAAGTGAACGGCACCAACGGGGTATTTTTTATATTTAAAAACGAAATAAAAATATTTTTAATATAAAAAAGTTCACACATCATCATGTTAAAATAAACAGCAAATGTGGTTTCCTTTTATTCATTGGTATAAATTGGAGATGTATATGGGTCGATCTCAATCGATTTGAAATTTAATCAAAATCGATTGGATCATATTGATTCTAAAATATTGAATTTAAAATTAAATTATTCATACTTTAAAACCAACCAAACTAACCAAAATAAATTTGGGTTGGTTCGAATTAGTTCGGGTTAAAACTACTGTTTAATTAAATTAAATATTTTTTAATAAAATATTTTAAAATAATAATATATGCCTTATTTTTTGAGCGACTTAATTTTTTTGTAAAAAATTCCAAAACTAGTAGCTTAAATTCCGCTGCTCTTATTTTTAATTTATATATTTTTAACTATAATTAAGAACACAAATAATATAAATAATAGTTTTATGTGATTTATATATTATCTTTTGAATGTCGTGTTAGATCAGTTTTAAAAATTTTTAATTCGAAAATTAAACCAACTATATCGGTTTAATATTTTTAAAATTTAATATTCAACTTATTACTTGATAGAATCGAATCAACCCAATCTATAAAGAGCAAATTGAATTAATTCATGAATTTTTTAAATCTATTAAACACTCCTAATATAGATAATACCGGCATGTGATGGCGTGTGGCTTGTGATTTAATACTTTTGCTAACTATAATACAACTATAATACTTTTTCTTAAACTCTATTTATATAATGCTTTTGTCCAGTTTTAATGAGTAATTATTTAGTGATTTTAAAATATTATGTAATTTTTTTTATATAATATTCTTATTTAATAACGTAATAAAAAGCCTTTTAAGTAAAATAATATAAATTCACTTTTAATACATAACTAAAAAGTATGAGTAATTTACTTAATATGCATTAATTTAATTATTTTAATTTGTTTCAATCACCGCGTCTGCTCTGGAAATATTTTATAATTTGTCGAATTCAATAGGACTCCCATCACGTGGTCTGCGCTCAGCCCCTCTCTGGTTTCTTAAAAAAGGTGGGTTTATTTTTTAAGAAAAAAAAACTAATAACACTGCAGACACCTTAATTTTTTAAAAATAAAATTATTATAATAATTTAATTTTAAAAACTTAATATTTCTTACAAAATAAAAAAATTTATACCAATATTTCAAACATTATAACTTAAAAATAAAAAATAAAAATATATTAAACATTTTAATAAAAAACAAAATAACAAAATAACAAAATAACAAAATAATTATTATAAATTTTTTTTCAAACACTCTAACTTTTTTTATTTCTATTTTTTTGAAAAATAAAATCTTAAAAACAAATTTTTTTTGACATTCCAAACATGCCCTTGGTAAAATAAGTTCCTCTAATACTAATTTTCTGATAATTAATGTATCCCACTCAATTTGCGCATTCCTTGAGGGTTTGATTAACATCTAAAATCTTTTAAATTTTTGGTCAAAAATACAAAAGTTGTTTGCAAAAAAAGTATAAAAAAGGTATTAAAAAAATTAAAATACTAATTTCTAAAAAAATAATGTTATGGTAATAATATTTATATTCTATATGATATAATATCTCATGTGTAAAACTTATATAATTTTATAAATTCATCGTTAATTTACAGCCCTACACATGATATCTCACTTGGTAGTCAAATATAATCACCATAATATAATATAATCAGTATGTATTGTTCCTAAAATACTCTATTAAATTTTACACAACATTTTTAAAGATAATAATATATATTTTTAATCTTATTTACTCTTAATCTCAACTATATATAATTACTATAATTAACTATATAAAAAGATAATACTATCTAATTTAAATAAAAAATAAAAAATTTAATTATTTATCAAACCAACCAACTTTAAAAAAATTAGTTTAAAAGTCAATTTAAAAACAATCTAATTTAAACTTAATTTAGTATTTTGCTAAAAATACAAAAAATATTTTTCTTAAAACTAGTTATCAATCGAGCTCCAAAAATGTATTTGGAGTTATGATAAGAGCAAAGATTGAATTGAATACAAACTATACAATTCAATTTAGCTATATTACCGTATGACAAGATTAAAATATATCTTATCCTCTCTTATATTTAGAATAAATTCATTAAAAATTTTACGCAAACTAATATATTATTTGGGGTGAAAATATATCATATTTTTTTCTTATATAATTTTTAATTTAGTATAAATTTATATAATATTCATTGTATAAAGCTGAAATTGTCATATTTTATGTTCCATTATGTCATCCGTCATATAAAATACATTTACACAAATATAAAATAACAAAATCACTTCAAATATTATATCAAAACATATATAATTAAAAATTTCGTCCAAAAATATAGGTTTGGCGCTTCGGCCCAATCGAAGAAATCTCAACTCCGGCAAGAATAATAATACACCGTTACGCTTACCGCTCAATTGAAACTGGCTGGAGAGCGACCATTCCCAAAGCCACGGGGTAAACTTAAAGCTAAGCTTGATTGTCAACGGGCTTAAAAATTAAATTTTTTTTAATGTATTTTTAATTAAAAAATTAAATAAAATTTAAAATAAATTATTTGTTAAATTAATTTTTAAGTTAACTTTTTAAGAATTAATTATTTGAGTAAAAAATTTATTTTTTTACTTTTTATTCCATGTAAATGATTTTTGTTTTTTTATATATTTAATATTAACAATTATATGTAATTAATAATAGTAGTATATAAGCTTGTGTTTGATTTAGCTTTTTCTTTTGTAGGCTTTTTAATTTTTCTGATTTTTTATAAAAAAAATATGTAAAAAAAATTAATTAATTAATTTTAATAAGAAGCCAAACGAGTAAGCTTTTTAGAAAGCTTTTAAGCAAAAAACTTTAAAAAACGCTTAGCCAAACATAGACTTACGTTATAAATAATTGATATTATTATATTTTAAAAGTGGTAAAAATTTAAATAGAATATTCAAAAATTTGTATTTTAATTTAACTTGTTGACTTTTTAACTTTTTTGTTATTTTTTTTTTGCAAATAGGCCACCTTGATTTTTTTGATATTTTTAGCAAAAAAATCAAAAACTAAAATTGCCAATCCAAGGCTTAAGTTGAAAGGCAAACTAAGGAAAAGAGAATTATATCTTCCACATGGACTCAAAGCTTAAACGTAAAAATGTAAATCCATCCGTAGGTAACGGTTACAATTTTTTAGTTATAATAAATTAAAAATATATTTCATTTATTTTTATAAAAAAATAAAAATAAAAATTATTTAACACATATGTTTAAAAAGCAATGGTACAAAATTGTGAACAAATATAGTGATAGAAAATAATAGCTAAAAGTGATGGTCAGAAGTGTTAACCGATAGTAGTAATAAGAAATAGTAATGGTGATCAAAAGTAATAATTAAAGATAGTGACTGTATGTGACAGTTAAAGATGGTAATCGAAAATAATAATTAAATGTAAGGATCGAAAATAGTGATTATAGATGATGGCCGTAGACAATAGTTGAATATTGTACTAGGAGGCAGTGAGTAGAGGAGTGGTCAAAGGAGTTGAAAAAAAATAGAATAAAAATTTATTTACAAAATAAATAAAAATATAATTTTTTTATTTATAAAAATTTAATAAATTTTAAAAATTATTAATATGTTTTTAAAAATAAAAATAATTATTAAATAATTTTTCTACAATTTACATAAATTTTTAAATAATAAATATAAACGTCACTAAACAGGAATTTCCATCCCATCTCAGCGTTGGTCTCCTATTCGTAGTAAATTCTTGGTTTTCTCCAAGGAGGCTGGGTTAAGGTGACCATAAGGGTCGACAACAGGCTGGGTAAGCCCCACCCACATAATTAGTATATAAGTTCGTTTATGGGCTTTATTCGACCAGCTTTTTTTATGCGGTGAGCCAAGTGGGCTGTGCCTGAATTAAAATAATTAAGCTCAAGTTTTATCTGATAAATTTAGCCTAGATTGGTTGACAAGCAGGCTAAAAACGAACTCACAATTGGACAAAAAAAAAAAAAAAAACAAAGAGCAATCGAAATGAAATTCTGTTCATACTTATTAAAATCTTATCCAACGTTTAAGATTAATGCCCTCCTTTAAAGCTTGTTTGATTGTCCAGAAATAAACTAATAAATATAACATACTATCGAATATAGAAGTGGATACAAAATTCTATAGATATGAATCCGAATATATAATTCTTAGTTATAGGAATATACTCTATTTGTTTTTTTGTAAAAATAGATGAATATTAATACGGAGATAAATGATTAAAATAGCAAATTTTCATTTAAACCCTCAATGCAACTCAACATGTCCCATCACACAAATTCACAAAATTCTTGATGAAGGTTCTCACCAAAGGGTGGTATTATGTAGAATTACCATATCATGAACTTGCAATTAAGGAATGTTTTTCATGAAATTAGAATGATAGGCTATGTTATATGGACTTGGGTGTTGCGAATGTTTATTTAGGGGTGGTACTCATCAAACTTTTAATTTAAAGATCCATAGGCTCAACAAAAATTGGTCATATTAATTTATATTTTGTTTTGGACCACTTCTGTTTAACACTACTATACAAGAGCCACTCATGCAGCAATAATGAAGTTACCATTATACCTCTTATCTTTCCACTATTTACATGTATCCATTCAGTTTCTTCTTCTTTTACTACTTGTTTTTGTCTTTAGCCATTTGTAAGAAGTGTGAGAGGTAAAATTTATTAGCAGAATGTGTAATAAAAAGCATGCCATTACCTAAAAGTAATATTAACATTGACTGTTTTAAGCACCTAATATGTTTAGAATATAAAAAATATTCTAAATTCAGTGAAAACAACAATGATATTGGTTGCACCAACCAATAAGCAAATTTTTAAGATAAATTTTTGTAAAAAAATGTCAAATATAAATTTTCTAAGCAATAAAATTGAACTTTGTAAATACAGTGCAGTGCAATTTGTAAATGTAAGAATAATGTCAACTTGATCATACAATGACTTTTTCGTCGTACCATTATTATTTCTAACTTATTTTTATCAAAACAAACAAAAGATTATATTAGTTCTCGTTTGGCAACTGACTTAAAGCTAACTTTTTGCCTTTTTACTAAAAAACCCCAAAAACATCATTTTCTAAAAGACTTTTAGCCTTTTTACTTTTTACATGATATTTTTTAATATTTTTTAAAAAAATCATAACTTTTATTTTATACATCTATTTTTTATAAAAATTATATTTTTAAAATTTACTCATCAAAATTTATCAAACAAGATATATATTGTACATAAAATTATCTAAAATAAATTTTTAAAAATTATAAAAACTTTAAATAAAACTTTTTACTTTTTAGTTTAAAACCACTTTAAACATTTGTCTTAAAAATTACTTATATCCCAATCAAATGAACTTTTTGTTTTTTTGCTTTAAAATAGCTTTAAGTTAAAAAGCTAGGCTTAAAATTGGTTGACAAACGAGCTCTAAATCGTGTACTTATCTAATGGAGTAAACAAACACATGACTAAATAAAAATAAAAATATCTAATTAAGAGTATTTGGCCTGACAATTAGTCCGTGCTAATCCAATTTAGAACTCCAAGCAGACCTATAAGTATTACATCTTAAAGGGTGTTCGGAAAAAATTCTTAAAAGACTATTAATCCATGCTAATCCAATTTAAAACTCCAAGCCTGACCTATAAGTATTACATCTTAAAGGGTGTTTGGCAAAAATTCTGAAATCCGCTTTTTAGCTTTTTTCTTAAAGAAAACGGTTTGTGGTGGTTGACAAAGCTTAAGCTACACAGTTTTTTAGCTTTTGATAGCTTATTTCATGGGTTGAGAAGCAATTTCTATTAGCAATTTCTTAGGAGTGTTTGGCAAAACTATTTCTTTATTTTTTAACTTCCTGTTACTATTATAATTACTGCTACAATTTATAATTATTTTTTATTCTATTTTAGTTATAAATTATATTTTTTATCAAATACTCATAATTTTTACTATAAATTATAATTTATAAATTATTAATTTTAATAATACCAAACACGTGCTTCTCAGTTTCAGCTTAACACAATCAGTAGTTGTGGTCACAATCAGTACTTGTGGTTTGTTGAATGAAATAAGCATCCCTTTATATTCCATCTATTTACAATCGTGCCATAACTTTCCTTGCTGTGGCTATGCCATTCAATTATAACAAAGAGATTAAGGGCAAAATTGGCATTTGAAATTGAAATGGCATATTTCCAACTTAATACTCCACACATTTCTCTAACAATAATCTATAAGTTTTCAGTCTTCCTAAATATTCAAATAATTTCCGCTTAATTGGAGATTAATAATCTTGAGAATATTAATCCTGAAACTATTTGTCCTTAGTTTTGGGAATATCACAAATTCTGTGTCCGAAAATCTGTACAATTAAATGATTGAATTCATTTTATCCCGTGACGTTTGATTTGAAAGACTCGTGACAATGATAAATTAATAATCCAAATACCACAATTACCCCAACATTAACTTTTTCTTGTTATAACATGCAAAATAAAAAATCCCACTCTATCACAAACTCATGGTCATAATAACCACAAATGAGTCCTAATTACAAAGCAAAATGTGCTACTTAACTGATGAAGAACTAATTTCAAGGTTATTATTGGATATTTTTCATACGAACCCCATCTTCCACTTATCTCAGGATTACAAGTCGCACTCCTCTATTGGGACTAAATTATACAGAGTATGAGTTATTATTATCTTGACCAAACAAATAGTTTCGGTTATAAAATACATTAACAAACATAAAACAATAACTAGGGCCGACCAACCCACCCCTTTGTGGTCTCAGCCTATATACAGACAACAATTTGTACCAGACTAGTTTCACTTTCAATCACCATCTTAGAAATCTGTCAAGGTTGATTTTTAGAGATCCAATTCTATTTGTACACAAACACTCCATAAAAAAATGATATATCATTCTGCATCTATCAACCAATCCTAATGGAACTAGAACCCACAAGAACATCATTGTGTGGAGGGGATCGACTTCGGACCCATTATTATGATCCGAACCGTTTATGTAGGGATCCCGTCCAAAAACTAAATTGATCAAATATTGATAATTAGATGATTGAATTACGCTTGTTTTAACAATTTGACCTGAAGAACATAATTGTCATCCATTTTTTTCTAAAACAAATATGATCCGAGACTAATGATGTCCAATGAATATAATTTTTGTATGAATGTTCTATTTGGTGAGCACTACAAGTGAAGGAACGGTTCAGATCAAACCGGAAGCAAAACATGGTGCACCAACCCCTAGCTAACTCCTTCACAGTTACACACTCTACCTTAAAACTTTTACATAATCAGTTTACTAATCTTCTGCTGTATTCTTTAGTCTTTGACTTGTCAATATAAGATATCACGTCAGTCCACAAACATGGGTTGATTTGGGGATCGTTTCACAGTCCATTCTCATCTCTAAAATGTTCTAAACCTGCTTAATTGTCAATTCGAAGGAGTAAACAATAACTACTGAGCTTTGTCGTAGTTCTCTAAATTTTCAACAATGCTAAACTTATCACCTTTGTCTCTTATGGAGAGCATTTTTAAAAGTTATTCACCTCTCTCTCTCTCTCTTGTTCTTACCCTATGATTTTTAGGCTAGAAAGAGAGTTGTTACAACCACCATTTCTCAGATTTGGGCATTGTTGTGGAAGAATGGTAGCTTGAAAGCTTAATTTTTAGGTAGACTAAGATATGAATAGCACCACACGTATCTCTCTTACATATGTTCTGTGGTCATTAGTCCCTAAACTTATATAGATGATGTAAGCAATCTTAAATTTTTCTGTGTGCAATGATTTGGCATATGCCCACATGCTTTGGTTCAGAGTACCTATAATTTAATGGCTGGTTTCTATTTGTATGCATCAACTCACTACAAATTGGACAATGAAGTCAGGGCAATCAAAATTAAATTTGTTCTGTCACTGTCAACATTTATGTTCAATTCCCTCAGCTCGAGCGTTTCTGATTCAACTCAACTCGAGTAACTGCTCACTCGTGCGAAGAGGGTGTTGAGTTGTGCCCGAGTTGGATTGCATAATAACACATTGGTAGTCAAAAAGGTTGTGGAGATAGATGGAGTACTGATTCAAAGGGTTTTAAATATCGGCTGTTATGTATTGTAACGGCTAATACATAATGGGAATTAAGAGCTTAATACTGTCCGATCCGATATCAGCCAATACATGGCTGCATCGCCAATACTGTTATGCATTACAGTTAACTTCTAATGTTCTGTTATGATATTAAACTTGTACAGGAAGGGAAAGAAAAAGATACCAACTTTTTCTTACTAAAGTTAAAAAGCCTCTCTCTTGACAGCACAAAACAAATAAATAAACAAAAGACAAAATACAATAAAACGGGCACAGCAAACAAGAGAAGATGGTGTCAGAGTTGTGTGAACTGTCAAGATTTAAACATGGCATACAGCCTACTTGGCCAAGTTGCTGGAATCAATACACATCAATTTTAATAACTATATAATAACATAGCTCATACTTTTTAAAATATATCCTCTTTCCTGTTAACACTTTTTAAAAAGGGCAGCTGAAATTAATTTAAACTTAAATTCATCGGTCGAAAGTTCACCTTTTCATAAATATGTTATTTCTTCTCTTAACACAATTTGAAAAAAATGGCTGAGATTAATTTTTAATTAAAATTCTATATGTAAAAAGTTTACATTTTTGAACATATCTTTTAATGATAAGGATTTATACATCATAAAAAAAAGCTGCTCCTGGATTCCGCATCTTAGTGCTTGCGTCTTGTGCCTAGCTTCCTATTAGCAGCTACAGGCAAAGAGCGGAATTTATGGTTGAGATTGATTTTACTATTTTTACCCATTCTTCTCCTCCCTTTTATCTCTTTCTCTCGATTGACACCCATTTTAAATCGTTCATCTCTTATTCAATAAACCCATTTCAAATCAGCTTCTCTCTAAGACAAACTTATTCATCATCTTTCTCCCTCTCCCATTTTTTCTATTTGCACCATCAGTGCGTTAACACCGTCATTGTGCTACCTCCATCAAATTATGTTTGATAGTGCTTTTAGGCACGACCATTTTGCTAGTTTCTGAATAAGTTATAATCTTCCACATATTTCCTTGGTTCTCTCCTCGTATAAAATTTCCTTCTACCATATGCATATACAGATATCTATCTATATATATATATATACACCCAGCCAAAGAGCCAAAAAAGAAAACATACCAGATAGGAATAGGAAAGATGATTACCAAACAGGATGCAGAGGAAGGTGAGAACAGCTTGCAAGAAGAGATGAGGGAACCACTTATGCAAGAAGTCAAGACTTCAGCTGATGAAGAAGGTGGCTATGCGGCCGCAGAACAGACCCACGAACGCAGCAAAGGGCATCTATGGATGGTTTATCTCAGCACCTTGGTTGCAGTGTGTGGTTCTTATGCATTTGGAGCCTGTGTAAGAGTCAAGCATCTAATTGAACTTCATTTCATTCTTCATTAAAGCTGAAATAAATAGTTAAGAGACATTATAAGCAAACAATAGAAGTTTAGAAACACAGTTCCTCTCTTCCCCCGCCGGAACTATGAACTTCTGTAGAAAATCAGTTTTAATTTTATTTTATTTTATTTAAGGTAATTGTGATGTGTCATCATGTAATGGTTTCCAGGCAGGTTATTCATCACCTACTCAATCTGCCATCATGGAAGATCTCAGTCTATCACTAGCAGAGGTCTGCAAACAATACATCTTCCTTCTTGTGAAGCAGTTATCCTGGATTTACAATGACCATATGTTCAGACTTCGGATTAGTCCTAGACAACTTCAGTAATGAAGTAAATTCAGATTCTTACCAGAAAGACTGAATCTTAAATAAAAATGAGACGGAAGATGATGATGTTGATGGGGCCCTAGCCTCATGGTTTTTTTCCTTTTTCCTTTCTTTCACTATGGTTCAAACCTCTTGATTTTCAAACGCAACAATAGATAATAACATATTGAACAAAACAAGGCTTCAAATTCTGAATGGAAAGTTAGATGGACCAGAACTGAAGCAGAAAGTATGATTTATCATTTACCCAATAAAAGTATGATTTATTTTTATTTTTCTCAATACACTCAAGAAGGTAGATCCTCCATTTCCATGGAAATATTTTGTTTTAGTTCCTTCATAATGTATCAATGGAAGGAAACTCTCTCAAAGTCTCAACGCAAAACTTTATTTTTTTTTAAACCTCCTGATGAATTTATTCGCAGTACTCATTGTTTGGTTCCATACTGACTTTCGGTGCAATGGTTGGTGCAATTACAATTGGGCCCATTTCTGATTTTGTTGGTCGCAAAGGGGTAAGATAAAAGAGATCAACAATTAGAATCTCTATGAATTCCTTTTGAAAACACCAAAGTAATGTTGTGCTAAATACGAAATGTAAGCAGGCAATGAGAATCTCAAGCGGTTTCTGTGTTGCCGGCTGGTTAGCCATTTACTTTGCTAAGGTTTGTATCATCTTAACTTTGAGTAATTTATATCTTTACTCCTAAATTGAGGGTCTCAAAGTTTACATTAGAAAATACCTCTCTTTATTGCTACAAAAGGGGCCTGTACCTCTGGACATTGGAAGATTAGCAACAGGATACGGAATGGGAGCCTTTTCCTATGTGGTACATACTCGTCTTTTTTATAGTAATCCAATCCATGGTATTTAACTTATGAATTTCTACAAATGTTGCAACCTACTTTACAAGCTTGACACGAGTTATGGATAACAAGGTACCTGTATTTATAGCTGAAATAGCACCCAAGAATCTGCGAGGGGCGTTGACAACCCTAAATCAGGTAAAATCACCCACATGAATAACTGCAATGCCTTCTTTATCAGCATTTATAATTGGACTCTATTTAAATTGTACATGGAAAGAGATAAATACAAAAAATTCTTTAGCAGATATGGGTATTCCAGAGTTTTAAATCGCAGTATCGGTGATACGGCTATATATATTGGCCGATATCAAATGGTCAATACAATGATAAATATCGGTATTGAAAGCTCAAAATCCCAATACATATCATCAGCTGGTATGATATGTAACGGCTGATATTTAAAACCTTGAGATATTCTCATGCAAACTAGAGCAAAGACATAAAGTTGACAGCTTAGCAAGTGAAGAAATACATGACATCATATCTGATTTATACCATCTACTCTACAGGTCATGATTTGTTGTGGTGTCTCCGTTTCCTTTATAATTGGTACAGTGCTGACATGGAGGGCTTTAGCATTAACAGGTGAAAAATGCTGACATATACGAAAATGTGCATTCCCTTGCCATAAGAACTTTGAGATGATGGATGGATGGAAAAACCAATTCAAAACTAGAGGACAACAGAGAGTGTCAATACCAAGGGGCTGACTTATGGAGTGCTTGCAGGACTAATTCCATGTGCCATTGTGCTTTTGGGTCTCTTTTTCATTCCAGAGTCTCCCAGATGGTTGGTACGAATAAAGATAAAAAATCAAAAATCAAAATTCTCAAGTATTCTCATATTTGCTTTACAGAGAAAGGCACACAATAATAATGGTTCTATCCTGAATGCAGGCAAAGATCGGACGCCAGAAAGATTTTGAAGATGCATTACAGAAGCTGCGGGGCAAGGATGCTGATATATCTCAAGAGGAAGCTGAAATTCAAGTTCATACTTCTAGACTTTATACTCCAATCTTCCCTCAAAATGTTTCATATAATTTTGATTTTGGAAAAATAACAAGCAGGATCATGTTATTGACAGGACTATATAGAAACTCTTCAACAGCTTCCGAAAGCCAAAATGCTGGATTTGTTTCAAAGACGATACTTGCGCTCAGTCACTGTAATTTATTTCTTTTCCTTGAACCTATTACAAATTATTTTTCTTCACAGCCTAGCTATTCCATCGAGAGGAATTCTCATTCTTCAAAGTTTGATATTAAGGTGTAACCATTTTGCCCATTTTTAGTATATTTTCATTAGTGTTTTCTTTTACTAGATTGGAATTGGGCTGATGGTCTGTCAACAATTGGGGGGAATCAATGGAATCTGTTTTTATGTCACTAGTATCTTCAAGTCAGCAGGTAAAAAGACACTTTATGAATATTCAGAGGAAGAAGAAAGAAGGGATGCAGGGGCCTGGAGCAACCCTTACTAACTGCACCAGACCTTTATTTTCCATATTTTAAAGAGCAAATTGAACTGCTCAGCTCTGGAAATAAAATTCATGTTAATTTAATATCATAGTCAATAACTTGAACAATTTCATATGAATTCTCCCAGGATTTCCTTCCAACATTGGAACTATAATCTACGCATGTATTCAGGTTATCAACTTTGTCCCTCAGTCCCCTGAAGTTTCAGATATTTCAATATACAATGAATTGCTTCAAGCGATTATCTTTTGCAGGTGCCTATTACTGCACTAGGTGCACCCCTAATAGACAAAGTTGGAAGAAAACCTCTCTTATTGGTAAACCTAGTATAAATTACCTGGTAGCTCCAAATATCCTATAGGCATTCCCCTCCTTGACTAAGGTCAGATTTTTTTTTTCATTATAGGTTTCTGCATCAGGATTGGTACTAGGATGCATGCTAACAGCAATTTCATTCTATCTCAAGGTAATTGTCAGACAATAAATTATAAGAGCTTTCTGTCTTCCTTTCCTCTTTTCTTTGTGGGTGGGAGGGTGTGTGTGTGTGTGTGTATGAAGATAATACAAATCATTGTATGACCAGGCACATGAAATAGCACTCGAGGCATCGCCCATGCTAGCAGTAACTGGCATACTGGTAATACGATCAACTCTGTGAAACCAAAATTTCCAGTAATATCAATTATGATGATGTTTCAAATCTTTCACCTTACAATATGCAAAAAATGTTTTTCTTGCTCAGGTATACATAGGATCATTTTCAGTAGGAATGGGAGCAGTTCCCTGGGTTGTAATGTCTGAGGTAAGTAAAAGTACATAAACCTAATTGCTAACTATGATGGGATGGCTTCACAATGCTGAAATTTGTGTTCTACTGTAGATATTCCCCATAAATGTTAAAGGGGTAGCAGGAGGCCTAGCTACACTAGTGAATTGGTTCATTGCATGGTTAGAATCCTACACTTTCAACTTTCTCATGAGCTGGAGCTCTTACGGTAAGGAAATGCAACAATTACTATTTTTAATATAACATTTTTTTGGGGTAAATTAGAAGGAACAATGATTGGTGCATTGATGATCTAAAAGAGCTCGTAGCCAGTGCATGCAGGCATGCTCTAGAGAGGGGGTAGTATTCCCCACTTTTTTTGTGGGGAGATGGATTCCCGTGAAACCCATGCACAGTGCCAGAAGCAAATAACACTTGCTATTGCTCCAGGTCACAACCTCAAAAAATGTACAACTATTTCTTTTTTTGACTTTAAACCAAATAAGTACAAAAGTGTGATGAGCTTGACCTAATGGAGCAGAATAAAGGATTTAGGCGGATGATGCCTATCAAAAGTTCATTTGGTTAAAAAGTGACTTTAATCCCCATGCAGGCAGAAAAAGTTGTGCTTTGCCAGTTATCTTTTTTTGTGACTTTAAGCAAAAAGGCTAAAAGCCCGTCTTTAAGCCGGAACCAAATGAGGCAAAAGATAATTTGAATGTAAAGTCCCAGTTAGGTTATTGTAATCAAAATCAAGCAGAAACCAGCAACTCTTTGGCAAATGAAAATCTGTATCTATATAATTGTGTATAGATATGTGCTTGATGATCATAATACATGCCTAATACATGCATTTTGTTCTATTAGAACCATTCCAATGCAAGTTAAGGTTATCTTGATGATCATTCTGTTCTATTAGAACCATTCCAATGCAAGTTAAGGTTATCTTGATGATCATAAGAGCTGTAGACTTACACTTGATTATGTGGTTATCAGGCACCTTCATTCTTTATGGAGCAATTAATGCACTAGCCATCTGGTTTGTGGTTAAAGTGGTTCCTGAAACGAAAGGGAGAACTTTGGAAGATATACAAACTGCCATCAATGCTTAAGAAAAAGAGAAGGGAGCGCGATTATTTTTTGAGAAGTTTTAATTTGATTGTTTGAGAATTCCATTAAACTTCTTAGAGGAGAGAGTGGTTCAGAGCCACAAGAGTGTTGTATGCTTATTCTAGAAGTAGTTGTTTCATGCTACAATATGAATCTCAGTATTTGAATATTTTAGTCATACCCATCTCAAACATTAATGTTTGCATGAAAATAAGTGACCTGGTCAAGGTTCACTTTATGTCCCTAAGGATATTATGTCATTCTAAAAAACTAGTTGCATAAGTTTCCACATATGGAAATCTTGAAGCGTAATATGTTATTCAACCCTTTCTTTGATTGGAACTTTTCAGGATGTTTTTTTTCAGTCATATCTGAGAATTAACCACCACAAACAAATACACCTATTGAACTTCACATTGTTTAGTGGGTGGCGGCTGGGGGGCTCATATTGCAAATCCATGGCGTAATCCAACCACAAACTAGTATGATAGTGTCTGTGTTTCAACCTTCTCATCGAAAAATACAAGAAATCCAATAAATAAATACAGGCACACATTGCTTGCAAGTGTTGTTTTCACCAACGAAAAGTTAGGTTCAAAGGTATGACAAAGTCAAGTTTTTAATTCATCAGCCCAACATTTCTATAGTTAGCTTAGGTATTATGCTATCACTACTGAAACAATCTGGCTGAAAAAGATTCCATTCTCTATGTATACATGCCTAAATAGCTGCAGATAATGGAGATTCGTCTAAGTTCCAGCTAATACCTGACAAAAGAACAAATAAATGTTTCCAAAAAACTGCAAGACCATTCTATGTAAAACTTTTCAAGTTCCATGCAGCAATAACTGCAAGCTCCAGGGTAGTTGATAATATTTGTGGCATCTATATTATGTTTGTATGCACACATGTGCGATGTGCTTGACAAAGCAAGAACAAGAGCATAAAGAAAGTCACCATCATCAAAGTGGCGAAAATGTTAGAAAACCCTAGAAGCCCTTAATAGAGAAGTGAAAAACACTAGACAGCTAATAGGATCAACAACTAATATTAAGTAGGAACATTTTAGAAACACCTAGCCAATAAAGTAACTCATTCATTCTTGAAACTCAAGCATTAAACGAAGCACTAGATATCGTAAGAAAATAACAAAAAATACAAGCCTTGAAAGCTGACGAGATTCGTAGGGAAGCTTACATATCAGTGTGCAGATTGGCTGCCAAAGAAAAATCATCATCTTGATCAAGCAATGGAGGTTATGTGCCATCCTTCATATGCCCTTAAGGCTCTGTTGAAGAAGGATTTGGAGAATGGGGCCTTCTCACTTAAATTTATTTGTAGGTTTTTGGATTTTGGCCCCGACCGTACCAAGAAAAATATGAGTATCTAGGGAGGAGGAGAGTAAGAGGGAGAGTGGGAGGCTCAATCCCTATTTTCTTTTCTGTTATTTATTTTAATTAGAAGTATGGGCCGCACATTGGAATGCACCCTCATCCAATAACCATTTGACACTGTTTTCTCCTTTTGTCTTATTCCTCAAACCTCACAAAAGCATAATCTAATTCCAGTTATTGGTACAACCATAAAAAAAATTCACCAAAATAGCAAGTTGCACCTTTTGATCAAAAAAGGAGCTGCAAATAAAATACAAAAATCTGAATGCTTATCACATTAGTAAGAAAGTGGTTAGAAAATACCCTATGAGGTAAAGAAGTCAATTGTGCTGGTCAAATATCACTGCCCATAATGATTTACATCTACAGTTTGATTGCTTGAATTTGTAGTTAGAAAAAAGTGTGAGATTCCCATTTCTATCTGTGTAATTACCACCAAGGAACTTGATATAATTTATATCTCTCATGCGATTGGGTCTAAACTCGGATGAAGATTTGAGTATTAAGTCAACCCTGGTAACTTTAGGTAAGCCCGTCTATCCCGCCCTTATGTGAACTGAACTACTGCTAGCTTAGCTGTCTAGCTACTAATAACATGAGTGGGTGATCCCAGTCTTGTTTATCTAGTTAGCATTTCTCTGTGGTACTCAAATTCTGCATGTGGGAGCTCCTTCACCTCACCTACTATTTTTTTGAAAGGTAGGATGGGATCTTCAAACTGAATAAAGACAAATTTATAAGTGCAAGGTTTCTTTGAAAGAAGGGAGAAAGGCCGTCTTATTAGGAATAAGCAAGGATAGTTTCCTCATGGAGACAAAAAAAATGTTTTGCATCATCTTGTCATGTGGTATTTGGCTTTCACCAAGACACCAACAAGAAGATATTTGACTACTTGCCTTTTGAACCAGGTCATTAGCAAGGAACAAAATTTCTATTTGTTTCCATTGAAAAGGCCGGAAACAAAAACGACGAAATGAACCACTAGTGGAATAATAAAATTCCAATATTTATTTCGAAATACACCTAAACATTGTGCAATACTCCTAAACAAGTTATATTGAAAGGAATTTAATTTTTTCATAAATATTTTCACAAATTTCTTTTAGAAAATTAGACTTAGTTGTATTTTATTCTGCCTAAGTAAACTTCTAAATCTATTCTTTTATGAAAATATTGATTTTATGATTTTACACTTGTTCTTTTATAATTTTTATGATTTCACACATATTTCACTGTATGTTTCCAAACATTTATAATTTTAACGCATTTGAAATGTTCTCGAAACATTTCCAAAACATTTTCAAAACGTTTCAAAATGTTTTCATTTCTATCCTAGTCGAAACAACAGACCGAAATGAAATTTTGATCATCGGTCATAACAGAAAGTTGACATCCAAAGATGTTATTTACTTTCTGAAATTTGAAAAGTTGCCTGATTAAATTCATCTCGGACCAAACTCTGCTTGAATAGGTCTCCAAATTTTGTTTCCAGTAATGCAGTATAGTCGATGGTTATGGTAGGTCTTGGAAAATCAGCGTTTGAGCATGTGGTTATCAATAATGTTGAAAAAATAGAAGATAAAAATACGATACATTTCTTTCATGGCTTCAATTACCCTAATCAGAATCAAAGGCATGTCTAATGGCTAAGAAGTGCACATCTGACCATGGATGTTTTTGTTAATTCGGCTTTTTAATTAAAATTTGATGATTTTCATAATTTATTTTCTTAATTAATTGATTTAAAAAGGTTATATTTAATCATTTTTAAAAAATGTAAGTGTTGACACTTCATGACAAATGAGTCGACACCTTATGCCATTTATACTGACACTTTGTATCAAATGGGTTGACACTCAATGTTCTTAAAAAGAATATTTTGTGTCAATACCAATTGATAATTGAGTCGACACTTTAAAGCAAAGCACACTTGAAATTCTCAAGTGTATTGACACAAATGAAATTTAGGGTCGACACATTAACTACTTTGCTTAAGATATTTCAGGAACTCAAATGAGTCGACACCAAACGATTTTAGGTCGATACCTCTGGTATTGGATTGGGATTTATTTTGAGTCAACACCGATGCAAAATTGGGCGACACCTCAGTCTTTTTGCGGGATCCATTTTGGGTTGACACCAAAGTGTTTTGAGTCGACACCCAATTGATCATTCGGGTTCAAGAGTTCGGGTTTTACGGGTTGACACCAAATTCACACGAGTCGACACCTAGACACCCTTCGGAAAACGAAATAAGTCGATACCAAAGAAAAATGGGTCGACATCAGAGAACTACAAGCTATTTTTCGACTCCAAGTCAAAAGGGTCGACACCAAATATTTATAAGTCGACACAAAGGTTCCTTTCGAAAACAAGAATTTTGGGTTGACACTAAGTGAAGATGAGTTGACACCAAAACAATCGAGACGGTCTGAGATTTTCTGAGTCAACACCAGAATGAAAATGAGCCGACTCTAAAAGTCCCGAGGCCGACTATAATTTCTTGAGTTAACACCACAATGCTTTTGAGTCGACACCAAAATTCTACTAGTTATTTTGACAAAATAGGTCGATACCAATGAATATATGAGTCAACACCAAAATCTTACCTAAAAAACTGAAGAAAGGCATGAAATCGACACCAAATGTTCCATGAGTCGACACCACGGTGTGGGTAAGTGTTAGTTCTAAGCAACCCAAGAGGGGTGAATTAGGTTTTAAAACGATAATAACAATTTTAAAAATCTTTTCAAAAATCTTTTAATATCACAAACAATTATAGCAAATATAATCAAGGAATACGGTAATGCGAATATTAAAGAGGTTAGGAAGAGAGAAATTGAACCGAACACCGAGATTTATAGTGGTTCGGCTTCTTCCAAACCTATGTCCACTCCCCAAAACTCCCCTTGAGACCTTTCACTAATGTAGAATACTTACAGGTGCATTCAAAACCTTTACAACATTAAGACAATTCTACGAAAAACACGACCTTGTTTTTCTTCTAATTTCTTGAGTTATTCTTTGATGAGAATTACTCACTCACTCAAAAGATGAAGGGTGACTCACCCTTAGATACAATAAATGAGGTATTACAATAAATATTACTCACTCTCTTTACAAAATGATTGGCAATAAATGAGAAGTAAAGAGATGAGAAACAAGAGTTGGAGTAATGAGTAATAAATGAGAGCTTGAGAGATTTTGTCTTTGGTTCAAGCAATACAACAGTAAATGTAAGTCTCCAGTTGTTTTAAATGCTAAAGAATAACTCTTTATATAGGCTCTTGAAGATTCGTGACCGTTAGAGGTAGGGAGAGCAATAAATGCCAAAAATTCAACCGTTGGACTCAGTCACGTAATTTGAATTTCCGTCGCAAGTGTCGACACAAATGGTTTTCGTCAAGACAAATGGTTTTGGTCAACACAAATCTTCTAGGGCTTGGTTCTTTAAGTGGTTGGGTCGACTCGAATCTTCGTTGGTATCGACTCAAATTTCTGCATCCTTCTCCAACACAACGGTGTCGACTATTTTTGTACTTTAGCTTCTCAGGAGAGTCTTTTTGTGTCGACTCAAATTGCCTTTGGTGTCGACACTAAAAAGTGTAAGAACTCTCAGTAATTTTTTGTCGACTCATTTTGGCTTTGGTGTCTACTCAAAATTCTGCAGACAGTCTCAGTAGATATGCGTCGACTCATGTTGTATTTTGTGTCGACTCACAAATTCTGCAAGCAGCCTCGGTACATTTGTGTCGATTCATCTTCAATTGGTGCAGACTCAAAATCTCCGAATAACCAAAGTAAAGAATCACTTGGTGTCGACTCAAACTGAGTTTGTGTTGACTCATTCTAGTGCAGAGAGTCTCGGTTCTTTTGTGTTGACTCAAAATTCAATTTGTGTCGACTCAAAATTCAATTTGTGTCGACTCAAATTGGAATACCTGAAACATGTTAGATAAAAATGTTAAAGTGTCAACTCATTAGCTTAAAGGTGTTGATACATTGAGAACATCAAGTATTATTTACCTTAAACTGTTGACTCAAATATCAATTAGGGTTAATACAAAATATTCTTATTCAAGAATACTTAGGTGACAATCCATTTGAGAGATGAGTCATCCTATATGGCTAAAGATGTCAACTCATTTGTCATTTTGTGTCAACACTACTTTTTTGAAAATATTAAATATTATCTTTTTAAATTAGTTTTACTTAGAAAATAAATTATAAAAATCATCAAAATTTAATTAAAAAGTTCTTGGGCTAACAGTAAGGAAAATACAAAAAAAAGGTCAACACCAACAAAGAACTGAGTCGATACAATCACTCGAATAACCAAGCCCTAGATATTTTGTGTCGACACCAAACGACTTTGTGTCAACACCTACGACGAAATTCAAATATCGCGCTGATTCCAACGATATTATTTCAGAGCATTAATTGCCTCTACCAGCCCACCAACGGTTATTTACTTCAGATGGCTATATAAGGAGTTAATTTTCAGAGCTTCAAATGACTGGACACTGTTCTATTACTTAAATTTAAAGCTCAAAATCTTTAAGAAACATTTACGGCTCATTTACTCCTCCAGCCTAAACTCACTCTCTTACTCATTTATTTTCAATCATTTGTAAAGAGTGTTAGTTAGTGAATCTTTGATTCTCTCACATTTATTGTAATAGAGGGTGAGTCATCATTGATCCTTTAAGAGAGTGAGTGAACTTCTTAAAGAAGAGCTCAAGAGAGATTAGAAAAAACAGGGAATTATTTTGTAGAATCTTCTTGAGACTGTAAAAGACTTTTGAATGCGCATGTGACGCATTCGATCCTAGTAAATATTCTCAAGCGGAATCTTGAGGAGTGGATATAAGCTTGGAAGAAGCCGAGCCACTATAACTCTTGGTGTCTAGTTCAATTTCTCTCTTTTTAACCTCTTTATTTTTCTTACTGTTATATATCTTGCTATATTTGTTTGATAAATTAAAAAGTTTTATGAAAAGTTTTTAAAATTGTTATTATTGTTTTAAAACCAAATTCACCCCCTCTTAAGTTGCCTAGGACTAACAGTTTTGGATTTTCTTAATTACCTACTGATAATCTTTAACGTAGATAACAGGGATGCATTCAACTCTTCTTGAGATAAAGCCTCTAATTAAAGACTTACTTAATCAGTAAGGAGACTCCAGGCCATTTTCTTCCTTTTACGTTGTAAAAACACAGAAGTATTACATGAAATATCCATGTGAAGGCCAAGATTGCAATGGGTAATTATAGGCATGATGATTAGTCTCTTTTCTATTCATGTGGAATCCCCTTTGTTTACATTCCAGCCAATTAGCGTTTCATTCTTGTAAGCTGTCTTTTTAACAAAATTAACGATAATCAAGATGTTCCTCCTTGCCATCTTCATAACAAAATTCGATAAGATGTTGTGTGTCTTAAAGTTAAGGGGTTATACGATCTTTGGTTCATAGAAGTTTTATGATTGTGTTGGAGGAGTGAGAAGTCATTGGATCACTTGCTTTTGCATTGTCCCTGGACTTTGGCGTTATGGCATTGGTTATTCAATATGGTGGATTCTAGTTGTATTGTTGGATACTTGTGCTCATATGTTATTATCTAATTCGGGGTTTTGGATCTAACAAGAAGAATTGTAGACTATATTTTGTATTCACATAGTTCTACTTTTTCATAAAATTCACAAGTCGACCGTGTATTTTTTTCTTAAAAAAACCTTTGTTTGTTAAACTCCAGATCTCTATCACTAACATTTTGTAAGGGCTGACACATTGCATTTCTATTGTTCCTTAATCATTTTCTTTTCATTCTATTGTGGTTTTTCTCCGGGGGTGTGAGGGGTGTGTCAGCAGGCAGGGGGTATCCAATTTGTACTATAGTTTTTGTCTTAGTTTATGTTTATTGACTTAACTATGCCATAATTTGTAGCTCCGTTTCTTAAGCATTTTTAGAAAACCAATACTCCACACTGAAGTAATCTAACACAGAGAGGACTTAAGGAACAACTTAGTCAAATAAAGCAGAAAAGGGGATAATAGTTTTCACAAATGTGTTCCGACATCATAAGTTTCTTGGCTGGAACAACATAAATTTCTTATATAATATTTGACTATCCACACAATGGAAGCAACATTTCTTTATCTCCAATGACCAGAACTTTATTTATGGCGCTCAAGAGGATTTACAAAGAAGTATGCAAGTAAAAAGAGAGAAAGAAGATAACGACTTATAAGGTCCTTACCTTCATCGGAGACTCACAAAGATTCTTCTTTATTACATAAACTGAATGTTGTCACCAGAAGAAATCAAAAGAGTGGAGGTTACCTCACTCTCAAACCTTAACCATCAGAAGAATCAAAGCATACAGTCACAAAAGCAGAGACTTCCATTGAATCAACAATTTTATGATTTCTTATAATCTTGGGTGGCTTATATTGACTTGCTGGTGCTCCACTTTCAATAGCCACTTGCAAGATTTTATCAAAGCTACCAGGTTTTACTAAGTGTAACAACATTGGACCAACTTCACCTTTCGCTCTCATTAGCTTATATATAGATCCAAAACCATCCTCAAGACAGGAACAACACTTTTTAAGAACTCCATCCGACTCCTGTAACTTCTTCTGCTGTAAAAATATAGATGCCTCTCTCACTTCTACAAAAACCTTTAACTGCATTGAGCCCAACTCCTGGTCCAAGAAACAAGTAAAATCTGTCATCTCTGTCATTGCTTCATTTCTTAGAATTTCTTGGAAAGTTTTCATTGCAGATATCAAATTTCCTTCTGTTAGGATCTCACCAGGAGTTTTAGGAGCTCTTGTCACAAACTCAACTTGTGGTGATGAATTATAGAAACCGACGACTTTCACAATATCACCCAAACGGTACCGGTACAGTCCTCTATAAGTAGTAACAACCAACTCATACATCTTCCCTGCCTCAACACCAGAAAGATCAACTGTTTCTTCACCACTATCACTCATTTTGTCAATGTCATATGGAAGAAACTCAAAATAGGCTGCAGTTGGTAGCATAGTAAATCGGGTTAGTTCTGGAGGTTGCGAAATATCCAAGTTAATACCTACACAACATTCTGAAGCGAAGTAATCTCCACCTAACACCGGTAACTCTCCTGCAGGGTATTTAATTTTTGAATAATATTGCTCCATACTTCCTGTGGTTACACACTTGATATACCGAGCATTTGACCATAACTTACTTAAAATGCCTCCCCAATCTTTCTCTTTGCAAATTGATAGAAACCTCTTCGCCAGTTCAGGTTGAGGCCCACAAAGAACTTCAATAACAGAATCTCTTATCGAAGCATCCGAAATCCCCAAACTTGGATATCCATATTCAAGATCGTGGCATAATTGCTCCCACTTAGATTCGAGAAGGCTAATTGCTCTAACTAAACCAGTAGCATAGGGTGCTCGAATTCCATCAACTAAATTAGAGTGCCTTAAACCACAAAGAAGGTGACAATACATTTGTTGCAGAACATCTGAACCTAAAATAACTTCTTTGGGACTGGCCATCATGGAGAGAAAGTGGGTCGGGTTAGACTTATTGCTGTGGAAAGGGAATGCCGAGGCGGCCATAGCCTTGTATCCACCTTTTGTTTCAGTTACATTACCGGCATACATAAATCATAGAAGCTTATCAACAAAGGGCCTTGGAGGGAACAACCTATGCAACGATATGAGGAGATCCATATTATCAAAAAAAAAAACTGATTCAACAATCAAATCCAGCTTTTAATGACTAAAAGTATGAAATAATATGAACGATATAATGAGTTAGTTACCTTCGAAGAATTGCAGCACTGCCTTTGTGAGCCAAAAATGAGATGGCTTTCGATGGCTCTGAATCGAAGTAAGGGATCATATTTGGCTTCATGGTACTTGTCCCGGAACTGCCAAATAGCATTAAGGCAGACGATCAAGATACCAATTAAAATCTTCAATGAAGTGGTTCTAAACACGCACACACACAAGAAAGAAAAAAATCCCACTTCTTCTCTCATTCTGTTTGGTGGCTGAGAAAATGTAGAATGTGTTGGGAGAATTTCCAACGCCGAAATAAAATACATGCTCGGAGATCCAGAAAATACATTTTTATTAAACTTTCAACAAATTACATAAATCTGAAATTACAGAGAATGAAATAACAGGAATAATGAAATGGAATTTGCAAACCGAGCCCTGCAATCACAGTTTCCTTAAGAATGATTCGCCGCCTACCGAGGGTGTTGTAGGGATTTCACCGGCGTCACTCTCCCAGGATAAAA